>SJYX01014575.1:325602-347644 GCA_006410675.1 Oreotragus oreotragus
ATCACTTCAAATACTTTTATAAATCTATTGAGTGTTATGAAGAGTTCTGCTCTGGGAGAGTATTCCACCGTCAACTGAAAAATAAAAATAAAAACAAGAAGCACACAACCTAAAAGTTGCAAGCTATGATTTATTTGGTGACCTTATTGAGGACTATTGCCTGGGAAGGCAACCTCTCAGATAGTTCCTTGGAATTGTTCCAAAGAGGTAAGAGTGAAAGTGAAAGTGAAGTCGCTCAGTTTTGTCCGACTCCTTGTGACCCCATTGACTGTAGTCTACCAGGCTCCTCTATCCATGGGATTTTCCAGGCAAGAATACTGGAGTAGGTTGCCATTTCCTTCTCCAGGGGATCTTCCTGACCCAGGGGTCAAACCCATATCTCCCACATTGCAGGCAGATGCTTTACTGTCTGAGCCACCAGGGAAGCCCAAGAGGTAAGAGAGGAGTCTCCGTATATGAGTTTTTGCCGTGGAGGGGAAAAAGTAGTAGAATATCAAAAGATTACTGCTAATCACAAAAACAAACAAAAGCACACATCTCAAGTTAATGATTCTAGTACTTTTCTACCTACGGGAAGATGCAAGAGTCTGCAGTCATTGAAATTATTTCTTTATTATACATCTTAATTATCTAGAGCCAGTATCCTGTTTTTCTCCATCCTGAATTCCCCTCAGGGCACACCAATGGGCAGACTCCCATGACTGATGGAGTGTAATATTGTTTACTAAAATGGCAGGCAACTTTTTTTTGTCCCACAACAATAAAAATAAGTGGTGCTAATCTACAAGGTTTAAAAGAAATAAGGAAGGGTTAATCTGCACACCATAATAGCAAGCCAGAAGGAAGTAAATAAAATTTGCTTCAAACTTCTGTTCTTGCTTTTAAATATATGTTACTTTTTTTTTTCTTTTCCCCCTCCTGATAATAAGATCAATAGAAGAGAATAAGAGTTAATACCTAAAAGGAGATACATACTGCTGATATAGCTAGTTGGAGCCTTATTATTTTCTCTCAATTCCTTTGAATTTTCATTGTCTTCTCTGTCTTATCCACATTGATGCAGTTATACCTAGGACATTGTATGAAAAGACAGTGTTTGACGCTGCTTAAGAATAGATGCTTCAGAAAATCTTCAGTTAAATTGATCTCACTGCTGCTCTGGGAATTTCTATATTCTCTTGGTGTATCTTTATTGCTAAGAATAGCCTTTTAAGGTCATAATTGTGCCTATTATATCTCATATGTTTGTTGATGATTAATGGGACAGGCAATTAGTACCTTAATGAAATACTGCTTTTCCAATATTTAGAACAAACTACTGATTCTTATTATGATCTTTATCCTAATATTAAATCTGTTGCTGCTAGGTTGCTTCAGTCGTGTCCGATTCTGTGCGACCCCATAGACAGCAGCCCATTAGGCTCCTCTGTCCCTGGGATTCTCCAGGCAAGAATACTGGAGTGGGTTGCCATTTCCTTCTCCAATGCATGAAAGTGAAAAGTGAAAGTGAAGTCGCTCAAGTCGTGCCCGACTCAGCGACCCCATGGACTGCAGCCTACCAGGCTCCTCCGTCCATGGGGTTTTCCAGGCAAGAGTACTGGAGTGGGTTGCCATTGCCTTTTCCAAATATTAAATCTAGGAAAGGCTAAATGTCAGAATCTTTCCATTAAAGACTTCAACTGAAGCACTGCATCTTTGTTAAACTGTAATCAGTGAGTTGGCACAATGACACTCATGCTGCTAGAGTATAGCCACATAGGAACTCAAAGTCTATATTAATTAAGAAGGAAGGAAGGGAGGGAGTAAGGGCAATCCTGCTTTTGCCATCCATCTTATAAGAGAAGGGTGAGTTATTTTTAGATTCAGGGATGTCTCTCCAAAGCATTCCAAAAGTACTCAGTCATGATGTTTGGATTCCTGATTGCTGAGGAGTCATAAAGGAGGTACCTAGGTCACTGAAAGGAAGGGAAGGAAGGTAGAGTCCTATTGACAAAATAGGAAACATGTCAATGGACAGAAGATAATATCATGAAAGATGATGTTTAGAGAAGGGGGGAGGTGTCAGCACAGGGGAGAGGGGGGTGAACAGGGTGAACAAGGAGTAGGGAAGATAGAGAACTATACAAGTACTTTATAAACACAGGCTCTTTTAATTTTTTAAAAGAACCCCATGGAGGCAATATAATTTGCACATCATAGATAAGAAAATTAAAATTTAGAAATATTAGACAATTTGTCTCAGACTACAGAGTTTATTGGGCTTCCCTGGTGGCTCAGACTGTAAAGAATCTGCTCCAATGCGGGAGACCCAGGTTAGATCCTTGGATCTTCCTGATCCCCTGGAGAAAGGCATGACAACCCAATCCAGTATTCTTGCCTGGAAAATCCCAAGGACAGGGGAGCGTGGCAGGTTACAATCCATGGGGTCACAAAGAGTTGGACATGGCTTAGGGACTAAACTACCACCACCACAGAGTTTCTTAGTAGAAAAGCTGTTAATAGAACCCAGACTTTGCCCCAAAGTGCATACTCTTTCTACCACACTATCCTGGGCAGGTTTGGAGCTTGGGAAAACTCACATCTCAGGCTGTTAATTTTGGTCCCCTAGAGGTAAGACCATCCTCAGCAGGTGTGTACAAGGCTGGATACCTGACGGCTGGTTATTTTCAGTGGATTCTCACATCAAGCCCTTTCTCCTTCCTGGTGTTCTGAACTCCAGAGATCATTTCCAAACGATCTTTCTGGATCATAAATACAGCTTTTACAAAGTGATCCTATTCCCTTCTCTGTAATTTCTGTCTTCAAACCTCTCAGGTAACCTGGAAGGCATAGAGTCATTTAACTTTTATTACTTTATAAAGTTTTCTACTCTAGCACATATGTGTTCTTCAGTTATTCAACAACTGCTTTATGATAATCATGATGAAAGGCCTGGTTGAAAATTCAGTTGATACAATTAGAATTACTTTATATTCTTACACTATTACATGCTAAACAATTTTGCCTACTTCTTCAAACCTTATTCCACTTTCCATAAGCTGTGGTATGACTTAACCATTTGTTACCTCACAATTTCTAGTTATCAGCACAAAGGGAGGCTCCTCCTTGAGGACAAAAAAACATTATCTGTTATTTTGTTTTTAATGTCCTACTCACCTGTGGTTGTATACCATCTTTATTTTTTAATAAGGCTTGTATTTTTGTTTCTTGATTTTTTTCTTTATCTTTTCAATAAATGCTTTTTCTTTTTTTGATCAATTTGCCTTGCTTTTTATTTTTCTATTTTATTAATTTCTGCTTTTATTTTCAATGAATTAACATAATTTTTGCAATTTCTTCTAAGTTTCTTGGTTTGTATGTTGTTTTGCAATAAATACATTGAAGATTGTATAGCTTTTTTATACTCTCCTGATTTTATGTAGGATTTTTGTTTTTCTTCTGTTTCTAAAGAATTTGTAGTTTCCCATTTGTGCTTCCCTTTAATCTAGGTTTAACACATTCTTAAATTTTTAATTGTGCTATATCAACCAAGGGGAAATGTGCTATAATCTCTGCCATTTAAAATGTATCCATCTAGAAAAAACAGTGTTGACAATGGGTAACCAGCAAGGACCTATTGTATAGCACATGAAACTCTGCTCATTGTTATATGGCAGCTTGAATAGGAGAGGAGATTGGGGGAGAACGGATACATGTACATGTATGTCTGTTCACCTGAAATTATCACAACAATGTTAACTGGCTATACTCCAATGCAAAATAAAAAGCTTAAAAAAATAAATGAAAAAGAAAAAAGAAAAGGATGGATCTTTATTTGTGATCTAGTTAAGTTTTGAGAATGTTCTGTTTGTATTAAAAAAAAAAAAAAAACCTCTTCTCCATTTGGGGGGTGCAAAGATGTGTGTGGTTATATCACATATATCATTTAAAATGATTTTTAATGGTATAGATGCTTCTGCAAGAGATACCAGTTTCTCCCCACCTACAGTTCAAATAATTGCAAGGTCTCATTGCCATTTCAAAAACCTTTGACAGAAGAAGAGAGACTTGTTTCTACATTTCCACAAATGTACAGTCACAGGGAGGATGCGGGGAGTCTGTCAAAATCTGATAAGAAAACTAAACAATAAATAATAAGACCTAAAAACAATAAACAATAAGACCTGTAAATAGTATTGATCCCACCACAAAATGGCTTGGTGACCTTGGACAAGTCACTCCTCAAGGTTTCTATTTCCTTATCTCTCACTGGGAATGGTCATACCTGTGCTCCCAACTTGACGAGGTTTGTCAGGAGAAGCCAAGAGGTAAGAAATGTGAACATAAAGTAATAAAAAATATCAGCAGAGGTTGCTAATATTTAGATACAAGATAAAAGATAACAAAATGTAAAACGGCCAACACAGACTCCAAGGTGCTCATTTTCTATTGGTTCCCTTCCCTGGTCCCAACACCTTCAGGTTCCTTTGAGGACACCTGCCTCCTGCTTGGAGAAACCCCCGCCCAATTGTGTGAGTCTCTCTGCCCGTTGCAAAGGCAGGCAGCTTGGAACCTACTGGAAGCGCATTGTGGAAGGAGCAGAAACCTGCCAGCAGCTGAAATTCGCGCTTCAGCACAATGAGACTGAGCAAGTACGGTGTCTCTTAGGCTGTGGGGGTTGACTGGCAGCTGTTGCCCAAAGACTCGTCAATCAAAAGACGCTTTCGCCCCGGACTCCCCCAGGTCTTGGGCATAGTCTCAGCTACGGAGATATTTGGGCTGGAAGCTTCAAGGGCCTCTGAGATCTCATCCAGCAATCGCGGCATTCTGTCTAAGCACTATGTCCTCGGTAGAAAAGGGATCCATGGTGTTTGGCATGAAGATTTTCAGGGAAGATGCTCCTCACGGTCCCGCGCCTCCTGGGGAAGATAATTGAGCGCCGAGAGCACGAGCACTGGGTTCGGTGGTGCCGGAGCCGCTGCAGCCTGTGCGGTGTGTGTGGGCACCCAGCCTCCTCCAAGCCCTCTCTCCCCATGCTGCCTTCCTGCCGCAGTCCGGGCCCAAATTAATTCTCTTCCCTGGGCACGATCCTTCCGTTTCCCCGATGGGATCCAGCCTTTCAACCATTAACCTCCCAGCTACGGGGAGGAGGGGAGGTGCAGGATGGACGGAGTGAAGGGTGGGAGGCATTTTGCACGTTCAGAGGCACCAAAATTAACTGCCAAAGCTAAAAGAGTTTGCTCTCTTCCGTTTCTGACAGACGAATGCAGTGGGATGCCTGCTGGGCCGACTGCCGCCCCAGCCCGGAGCCCTGGGTTCACTTCGCAGCCTGCTGCTGAGTTTCAGACCGCAGTACTCAGCATCCGCCCGGTTTTGCCCCCTTGCCGAAGTCTGCAGATCTATAGATGCTGGGCGTAGGCTTTTCCCTAGGCTAAAGCCCCAAAGCTCCCACCTTCGCCTTCTATTTATTTGCCCGCTCCCACCACTACCATCGAAGTACGTGCCCCTCTGGTAGCGTTGGCGCTGAAACTCGAGCGAGGGAAAGGGCACCTCCCCACCCCCTCCTCCCCATCCTCGCCGCGACTCGGGGTTTTACTGCGGCAGCCGGAGGTGACAGCTACGCCTGAACCTCCTCCGTTGCTCTCAGAGCCCCGGCTTCCCCAGCCTCCGGAAAGCGCCTCCTTCTAAGAGGCTGGCCCTAGAGAAGTGCTAACGTGCTGCAGGAAACCAAATTTAAAAATGTAGAAGTCGCTGGGCTGCATTCCTCCGAGGACGAGCCTGATCGCCCAGGACCGAGAGTGGCAGCGTGTGGGAAGTTGGGACCATAGAGCAAGGGGGAGGGGAGTGGTGCAGCCGGCATTCCCTTCTGAAAGGAGTCGTTGGGAGCAGTGACCGGTTGGACACAAGTTTGCCTGGGAGTGTTTTCCTTTCGTCAATAATTAATCATCGGAATCAGGCTGACAGAATTGGAGTTTTAGCAATAGTGCCGAGGGCGGGGCCGAACACCTAACTCCCAGAGCTTTGAGGTGCGCGGCGCAGTAGGAAGCTCGCAGCAGCTGGGGAGGAGCCAAAGCACCGGTGCTCACCTAAGCCGCAGGAGACATACCCAACCCAACCGGGAGGTAAGCGTCTTCCAAATACATGCTTGAACGGTAACGTAGTTTAAAGGATAGAATTCCTGTCTTTAGAAGGAAAAATAATACCGAGCCATAAAGCGGTGTACCAGCTTATTATTTAATTGCACTAAAAATTTTAAGAATCGAATGGGTTTTTCCATTTGCCTTTAACTGTGTTAGAAACTAAGATGTTTCAGTCAACAGAAGCCAAACTTTACTACTGAAACTTTCCCAGCCAAAAGAAGAGAAAATTACTTTGTTAATTACTTTTGTTTTTTATCTTTGTATAATGCAGTAACACTGTTCAGAGAAATGTCACTGGGTGTTGCTTGATTCCATTCTTAAATATTTTGCTTATCTTGTTTCATGTTTTATACAATACTTTTTGCCCATAAGCTACTTGAGGCAATAATACACACAAGTCAATTGCCCCCAAAGTAAAGAATTTCCAACAAGGGATACATTTTAACATTTTATCATGATTATTAAGCTGTATTGCTATTCGTTTTAGGACAAGTCTTGTCCAACTCTTTTGCAACCCCCTGGACTATAGCCCACCAGGCTCCTCTGTCCATGGGATTTTCCAGACAAGAATGCTGGAGTAGGTTGCCATTTCCATCTCCAATTAAGCAGTATGTATTTTCTTTAAGATGATTAAGTGACCACTTATAAGTAACTAGACTTCTAAACCCAAGGAGAAAAGTACATATAGATAACTTTGACAACTGGGTGAGGATATGGCATAATAGATGGAAAAGAGTTTAGATATGAGCAGAGATTCTAGATCTGTGTCAACTAAAATGACATTCAACTGATTGGCAATTAATATATGAACCCAGCCCTTGATCAAATAAAGAATTTGAAGAATTATTAACTTTAAGTTTTAGCCCTATAACTACAAATAAATGCACCAAGAAAGTTGGGGCAATTGTTTTCCTATGTGACTTTGTGGTCTGGTAGTTCTTTTGAATTAAATAAATGTTAAGAAATGCATGATTATTTTTGCTTGTGAGTTCTGTCGATTAGTGTGTAAAATTAATGAGGTTTTAATAGCTTAATTTTCACTTCTGAATTATTCCTATACTTTTTATNAACTACAAATAAATGCACCAAGAAAGTTGGGGCAATTGTTTTCCTATGTGACTTTGTGGTCTGGTAGTTCTTTTGAATTAAATAAATGTTAAGAAATGCATGATTATTTTTGCTTGTGAGTTCTGTCGATTAGTGTGTAAAATTAATGAGGTTTTAATAGCTTAATTTTCACTTCTGAATTATTCCTATACTTTTTAAAAGACATCTTTTTGTGATTTTTTCATTGTTTTTTATTGGAGGATATTTGCTTTACAATGTTGTGTTAGTTTCTGTTGTAGAGCAAAGTGAATCAGCTAGAACTCCTCTTTCTTGGATCTTCTTCCCATTTAGGTCCCCACAGAGCACTGAGTAGAGTTCCCTGTGCTACCTGTGTTATCTATTTTATAAGCTGTTGTTTAGTTGCTTGGTCGTGTCTGATTCTTTGCTATCCCATATACTGCAACCCACCAGGCTCCTCTGTCCATAGAATTTCCCAGGCAAGAAGTAGTGTATATATGTCAATCCCAATCTCTCAATTCATCCAATTCCCCTCTTCCACCCCTGGAATCCATTAGTCCATGAAACAGGCATCATTTTGATGATTGTTTCAATGGCTGTTGATGGGTTTATGCATAGGTTACTAGAGCAACAGCAAACATGTGAAATGTACTATCACCCTCATTACCCAAAGATTTCTATACAACTATTTGATAACAACAAATTAACAATGGTTTCGGGGAAGGCAATGGCACCCCACCCCAATACTCTTGCCTGGAAAAGGCACCCCATCCCAGTACTCTTGCCTGGAAAATCCAATGGACGGAGTAGCCTGGTGGGCTGCAGTCCATGGGATCGCTAACAGTCGGACAGACTGAGCGACTTCACTTTCACTTTTCTCTTTCATGCATTGGAGAAGGAAATGGCAACCCACTCCAGTATTCTTGCCTGGAGAATCCCAGGGATGGGGGAGCCTGGTGGGCTGCCGTCTATGGGGTCACACAGAGTCGGACATGACTGAAGTGACTTAGCAGCAGCAGCAGCAGCAACAATGGTTTGCCAACCAAATTCATGGGCATTCTAGAAATGTAGTGGATATAAAGTTGAAAGTCAACCAATCCTCATCTTCAATTAGCTTTCTTAATCCACTGTTTGTGAATTTGCTAATACTTACATAAAAATTGTCCTTTGTAATTCTATATCTACTGGGCTTTTATGTCAGCATAAACTATTTTACTACCAAGTATACAAGATGGAAAATCTTCATTAAAAATTATCCAAATGGGACTTAACTTCCAGTATGGTGGTATGAGGAATTCTATGAACCTACCGTCTCAAGCAAAACAACAATAACTTTAAAATTACTGTTGAAAATTGTACATAAACAACTATTTGGTCTCTAGAAATTGTCCTGAGGAAATAAAACAAATGAAGAAAACTTTGTTAAAGACAATCTATTAAGTTTCAGTAAGAACAGCAAGAGCTTGGATTCTGAGCTTCCTTCACCAACTCCACCTGGACATGATGGTGCTCTACTCTGAGGGGAAGTGCAGCCAAGAACACTGGGCTCACTTTCAACCTAGATCACAGCTGAGGGTTATGTTATGTCCTGAGAAAATAGGCCACCAGCATCTCATCCACCACCAGGGTTGCAGAAGCTCTATTTTAGTCAAGAGCAAGTGAACGGTCTGAGGCTCTCTTCTTCCAACCATCCCCCATTCTCAAGGCAAAAGAGAAAAAACTCAACAACTAAAAAAGAACTAACCCATTTTACAATGGGCAAGGGACTTCAGGTATTTCTCTAAAGAAGGTGGGTAAACAGCCAATCAACACATGAAGAGGTGCTTACCATCATTAGCCATTAGGGAAATAAATACCAAAAATACATGATACCACTTTATACCAACCAAAAAGACTCTAATCAAAAAGAAAGATAATAACAATTGTTGGAGAGGGAGTGGAGAAATTAGAACCAGCATATATTGCTGGTGGGAATATGAAATGAGTGAGTTGCTGTGGAAGATAGATTGTGCTGCTGCTGCTGCTAAGTCACTTCAGTCGTGTCTGACTCTATGTGACCCCACAGATGGTAGCCCACCAGGCTCCCCCATCCCTGGGATTCTCCAGGCGAGAATACTGGAGTGGGTAGATAGGTTGTGAATTCCTCAAAAAACTGAAATTTACCATTATAGCCCAGCCATATAACTCATATAATTTCACTCCTAAGTATTATCCAAGAGAATTGAAAATCTAGGTCCATGTAAGAACTTATGCACTGATGTTCACTGCAGCATTACTTATAATAAGCAAAAAGAGACCATAACTCAAGTATCCATTGACTGGTGAATAAACAGATAAAATGTGATATGGAATGGAATAATGGAATATTATTCAGAAATGAAAAGGAAAAGATATGTGCCACAACATGGATGAACATCTAAGACTATACTAAGTGAAAGACCATGTATTGTATAATTCCATCTATATATTATGTCCAAACAGGCAAACCTAGAGACAGAAACTAGTCATAACTCAAGTATCCATTGACTGGTGAATAAACAGATAAAATGTGATATGGAATGGAATAATGGAATATTATTCAGAAATGAAAAGGAAAAGATATGTGCCACAACATGGATGAACATCTAAGACTATACTAAGTGAAAGACCATGTATTGTATAATTCCATCTATATATTATGTCCAAACAGGCAAACCTAGAGACAGAAACTAGATTTTCTGTGTGTGTGGTTAAGTATGACTGAAGGGGGGCGGGCAGTGAAGTTGAGCAGGAATGGGGAGTACAAGGTGTCTTTATGGGCTAACAAAAATGGTCTAAAACTGATTAGTAATGGTTGCATAACTGTGAGTATACTAAAAACCACTGAATTGTGTGCTTTGGGTGAATTGTATGATGTTTGAATTATATCTCTTTATTGAACTGTTTTTAATAAATTATATAAGCTATTAAAAGAATATATAGGTTCAGAATTTGGAGTTCATGAATCTTCATGTACCACCAGACCAATAGTTTACATGAACCTCTTTCTTAAGGGCCACATTGAAATAGATGAAATAATTGACTGATACACATGATACAAATGTGATTTTCAGCCTTGGAGAAGGAAATGGCAACCCACTCCAGTGTTCTTGCCTGGAGAATCCCAGGGTCAGGGGAGCCTGGTGGGCTGCCGTCTATGGGGTCACACAGAGTCGGACACGACTGAAGTGACTTAGCAGCAGCAGCAGCAACACACCTGCCCAAGCTTTTCTCTGTTTTGAAATGTCAAATGTCTTTAATGCAGTCCTATAGAGAACTGGTTTGCAATACCCTAATTTTTTTAACTCACGCACTCATTAGATTAATACAAGTTCAGTGAGGCCAGTCCTTCCTCCTGTTTCTAGATAAGTCTAGTCCTTTATCAGTTCTTCAGGCCAGTTGTTGAGAGAAGCCACAGTAGGTGAGAGAAGGAAGGAGGGTACCTGAATCTCAGCCAAAGTGTACTTGTCTGCCACTTAGACAACCCCAGTTTCACTTACACTAGAATGGCTCAGAAGCAGAAGTCTGAAGGAGAAAGGAAGAGCTGGAGCAGCCACGATAGTACTCAGAGCACACTGACATGTCACTGCTGGGAAGCATCTCTAGTGGTTTTAACAATCTCAAATATAGACGATTCCAAATAATTAATATTCTCCTCTACTCAACTTCTATATTTTGAGTTTCTATAAACTACCTGATCCTGTACTAAAAACCATAGAACTGGAGATAATGTTTTGTTTAAAAATGGGAAGATAAAATTAGTGAGTCCGAGTTTCAGAGGGGTAGTCACTAACACCTGAACTTGTTGCCAGGAGCAGGGATGAGCACACTGAGCCAAAGCATACCCTTAGCTTTAGGGATTCAAGCAAATCCACCTGCATCAGGAAACCTCAGGATTTTCCATTCTCACCAGGTCAAGCTTATCCTTCCATATATCTGTTTAGAAGAGCATACACCATGCTGATGAAAATGGGTTCCATGCAATTTTTGACCATTGAAGGTTTTATAGAGATCGTTTGTCATGTTTTGTCAGATTTCTATAAAATAGTTTTAAATGACTAGCCAATTGTCTGTAAATTAAATTCATGTCGGAAAAATCTGATTGTAGTTATTATTTATTAATATTTCTTTGATCAGGATTAATGATTCTTTTATTCAACATATTTATGGTGCATCTATCCAGTACCAGGACAATTCTAGGTGCTGGATGAGTAATAAAACAGACAAAATTCCTACCCTTAAGGAACTTAACATTCCAGAGGGGCTGTCATATAAATATGTAATTTTTAAGTGAATTATACAGTGCATGAGTAGGAGATAAGGGCTCTGGAGAAAAACAGGGAAGGGAACAAGTTACAATTTTAAACTGTGGCATCAGACTAGGAAGTACAGTTATGTAATTATATAATATAAAGATCATGTATGGGATGGGCCATGAGGATTACCTGCTCCAAGTTAATTTTTTCCCTGGGAGCTTCGTTTCCCCTTCCTGTCAGCATTGTTTTATTACCTTGAATTTACTGCTGTTTCACCAAAGAAAATATTACATTAGCCCTAACATTTCAAGCAAGCACAAAGAAGACAGAACTTCTTGCCTTTTTTAAAGAACTACAACCCAAATAAAACACCACCTTATGACAATAAAATTCTTGTTAAGGAAAATCATTAGCCTGGTCTTTCAGTTTCTCCTGGCCTTTCTCTCTTGCTGTGCCCTGGATTCTTATAGTCTGTAAGAGGATTGTGTGGTCAATAATTAAGAACCACTTTCCCAAAGTTAACACCTTTTGAAAGAGTGAAGAGAATACGGGAGAGTTTGAGTGGAAGAAAAATTTCCAGGCCTCTCTGGAAAGGTGAAAGGAGAATAGATACTTTCAGAACTACAGAAAATAGGAACCCCACTGATCAACTGGAGAAAAGGGAAAAGCAACCTGCTTTCCCAGACCAACCCACAGTCTCTCCTCAGGATTAAAGATACCTGAGATATCTGATATTTGATACTTAAAAGATACCTGAGAACACACTGTTCTAGTAAAATATAATGGGTGTGGCAGCTCGCCTGAAATAGGACTTTTAGAAAATGGCTTAAAAGAGATCAAGGACTTGATTATTTTTTTAAGTCAAAAGGGAACATTTATTTTAGGCTTGGATGAGAAGTGTTTAAGACTCAAGTTAGAAATAAATCAAAAACCTCCTGTTGTAATGGAGTCATTATGGAGCGTTAGAATTCTCATTTATTTAGTACATATATTTTATTTTATTATTTTTTTTTTCCACGCACCACAACAGAGACCCATGCAGCCAAAAATAAAATGAAAATGAATGTAAGGCTGAGAAACACTGTCCTGGCAGCACAGGCCCAGCTTTGACGGTTAGGTAACTTGAACGTATTTTCTTTTTTTTTCTTTTTTTGTATTTATTTATTTTAATTGAGCAGCCACCATATGTCAAGTACTGGAGGAACAACACAGGCCTTGCTTCAAAGACCTTTCTTTCGGGTTACCTTATATGCCCTTTGTTATAAAGTAGTCAGAGCACACAATGATGACAAGAACTTTTTGACCTGCCTGTCCTGATACTCGCTCCTAGTTTAGATTAGAGCCTCTTTCCAGGCCCCAGAGTACCCTCCACTGCCCTGTCATAGCACCTATCTCAGTGCATGGAACGCCTGTGTAACTGTCTCTCCTCCTCTCTAAAAAGCAGTCCGAAGAGAGTATGTCAGTGTTATTCACAGTTTATATATCCCTAGTACATGCTTACTGAATATTTGACTAGATGGACAGATGGATGGATGATTTGCCAGGTTGTAACCAGCGGTCTCTGCCAGGAGAGGTAGTCTGGAAGAACAGTAGCTAAGAGTGTGTTCTCAACATTAACTGTGAGATTGGGTCAATATTTAAGTTTCTCAATGCTTCAGTTTCCTCATTTGTAAAATGGATATAGAAATAGTGCCTCTTGTATAGTGTTGTTTAAGTGAACTAAGATAATACATATAAAATTCTGAGACATAAGTTGCTCAATAAATATCCACTATTATTACCAGGACAGAATGGTGGTTTCCTTGGTGACCATTGGCTATCCAAATATCACATCCCTGCCCTTTTGGCTCCATTATAAGATCGAAGGGTGTCCATTAGGGCTAACATTATCGCTTTGGGTTCAAGATCTCTGAAAAGATTAAAAGGAGAATTTGGAAATAAATATAAGTAGAAATTGAACAAGAAAATTAAAAAAGGAAAAGTGCTCAAGATGGCATGTCCAAAACAATTTTTCTGGGGCAGTAATACCTCTGCTTCTCTCACATCCACCAGCCAACATGCCAGTTCATCTCTGTTCTAGAACATACTTGTGCCTCATAGGATGTCATGCCCAATAAATATCAGTAAGTGTTTACTGATGCAGAAGAAGAAAGAAAAGTGGGAAAAATTTTTATTTAAAGTCAAGACTTATCTAAACCTAAGAGTGTTATATAATCTTTTTTGTTTCTTTTGAAAGTTTAATAATCCTTTTTGTGTGAGATCTGTAGTCAGGATTATCTTAGTACTTCTTCAAATATTGTGTTTATTACTTTCTAAATAAGGTGAAATGCCAACCTGTAACTGTCTGTGGAAACCTAGTAATTTTAATGTTTCCCTCTACTGCTATTAAAGAGAATTCTTTTGGCCTCTTCCCCAATCATAGGGGAATCTCTCTCTCTCTCTCTTTTTTATCTTCTCCTAAGAGCAAACTGGTTCTCCTTTATTAACTCATCCATTTAAGAGTAATTTTTAAGTAAAGTTAGCTTAGAGTCATTTTATGGATAGAAAAAAATTAGACTAAGAATTTGTAACAAACCCTGATACTTCAATTACCAACTCTTTTTATTCCTTGAGGCTGCAGATATTTTACTCCACAAGGGAGAGCTTGGTCATTAAATTTTTAATAGGATATCTTATTGCCTAAAACTTTAAACAAAGGAAAAATCAATCAGGTTGGCCTAGTTCTGATCTTCATGGGCAGGAAAATCATGTTATAATTCAGGACAAAAAAGTGGTTCTATAGGTTTCCTCCATTTAGGAAACCCTGATGCAAATATAAAATAGATGATATGGTATCCCTCCCCATGACCTACAGGGTGAATTCTTTCTCCCAGACTCATGAGAGTCACCATTTTACCCAGTTACATCATTTGTGCTTTATGAGTTCAAAAGAGTCACCTAAAAGGACTCTCTTGGGAGAAACGATAAAATGCATGTAGAAAATAAGAGGAACAAATAATATTCTGATAAAAGTTACCATCTTTGAGTCATTATTAAAACCAGGCTCCATTAAGTATCCTTTACCAATGTTGTGTAATCTTCACAACAACACAGAAATAACTAATCATCTCTGTGTTACCAACACTTAACTGATGTTTATAGAGGTTAATCAATATCGTGAATATCACATGACAGCAAACTCCAGTTTGCCAATTTCAAAATCTATATTCTCTTATTATGGAAAAAAATTAATGAAGCAAATCATTCTCCAATGGGATATGGAATTCTATTATGGAAATAGCACCTTAGATTTGATGAAAGCTTAGTGATCTCTTCTCTTCAACCCTTCCTCCTGATTGTTAGCAACCCCCAGAATGTATTATCCAGATTCTGTGAACAGTTCCCTAATGGAATTCTCACTACTTGAATCAGCTAACCCTTTCCCCTTTAGATTACTCTTACTGTTTAAAGTTTTTCTTGAGTTTTTTGTTTTTGTCCTTGGCCATGTCACACAGCTTATGGTATCTTAGTTCCCCGACCACGGATTGAACCCAGGCTGCCACAGTGAAAGGGCTGAGTCCTAACCACTGAATCACCAGGGAATTCCCCAGTTTTTCCTGAGATTAACCTCTGAAAACAATAAAACAATCCCAAACCTTTCCCTCCATCATAGCTTATAACACCATTTAAAATCTCTTAGATCTTTCAAGACTTCCATGGTACATTCCTTCCCCCCAAATCTTCTTGCAACCTTTCCTGTTGGAAGCCTTCCAGATTTTCTCCATCTGGCTTCCTGAGGACATGGTCAACTTCCCGGAGTGACTGTTTTCATCAGATGGAAGAGGATGCTAACCAAAGCCAAGAGCTGTGGCCCTCTTTTCTTATCTGTGGCATAACACTTCTATAAATATAAAGAATATTGGTGCTATGATCTGAATGTTTCCCCCTCAAAATTCATATATCAAATCCTGACCGCCATAGGAGATGGTATTAGGAGGTGGGTCCTTTGAGAGGTGCTTTAGTTGTGAGAATGGGATCTTCATGGTGACATTAGTGTTCTTTGGACTCTGGAGTGATCCCTTGTCCCTTTGACTAGCCAGAAGGTAGCAACTAGGAATAGAAAGAGGACTTGGCCAGAACGCAACCACACTGATGCCTTGATCTTAGACTTCCTAGTCTCCAGAACCATGAGAAATGAATTTCTGTTATTTATAAGTCACTTAGTCTATGGTATTTGTTATAATAAACCAAACAGACTAATTCAATTGGATTACTTCTTTGTAAACCATTTCACGACACTATTGGTTCATAATGAACTTGAAGTCAAATAAAATTCCTTAGTCTTTATTATTTGAATTGACTGTGGGCCACATTTTCCCCATCTTATCCTTGGACAATTAACTTTTTGAACTGAAGAACAAGACTTTGTATTTTTCTCAAAGTTTTACTGTTGGTCATTCTTGGGACTCTGTAATCAACTGTCTTTTATAACTCCATCCCATAACTCTGGTTTCTCTGCAAATTTGACCACCTATACTTTCTCTGGGCTGAATGAAGCAAAAGCTGGAATCAAGACTACATGGAAAAATGTCAATAACCTCAGATATGTAGATGACACCACCCTTATGGCAGAAAGCAAAGAACTAAAGAGCCTCTTGATGAAAGTGAAAGAGGAGAGTGAAGAAGTTGGCTTAAGTTCAACATTCAGAAAACTAAGATCATGGCATCCAGTCCTGTCACTTCATGGCAAATAGATGGGGAAACAGTGGCAGATTTTATTTTTGGGGCTCCAAAATCACTGCAGATGGTGATTCCAGCCATGAAATTAAAAGACACTTACTCCTTGTAAGAAAAGTTATGACCAACCCAGACAACATATTAAAAAGCAGAGACATTACTTTGCCAGCAAAGGTCTGTCTACCCAAGGCTATAGTTTTTCCAATAGTCATGTATGGAGGTGAGAGTTGGACTATAAAGAAAGCTGAGTGCCAAAGAATTGATGCTTTTGAACTGTGGTGTTGGAGAAGACTCTTGAGAGTCCCTTGGACTGCAAGGAGATCCCACCAGTCCATTCTAAAGGAGATCAGTCCTAAATATTCATTGGAAAGACTGATGTTGAAGCTGAAACTCCCATCCTTTGGCCACCTGATGTGAAGAACTGACTCACTGGAAAAGAAGACCCTGATGCTGGGAAAGATTGAAGGTGGGAGGAGAAGGGGATGACAGAGGGTGAGGTGGTTGGATGGTATCACCGACACAATGGACATGAGTTTGAGTAAACTTTGGGAGTTGGTGATGGACAGGGAGGCCTGGCTTGCTGCAGTCCATGTGGTCACAAAGAGTCGGACACGACTGAGTGATGGAACTGAAGTGATACTTTTCCTGACATAATTCACATGGACAAAAATGTTACCATGGTCAGGACAAGATGCAGAGCCCTAGAGCTCATCACTAAAGTCCTACTCACCATCTTTATAAATGCTTCACCAGTTACAAAACAATTTCACAAATATCATTTCATTTAAACCTTATAATTCACCTGTGAAAAAAAATATTATCATCATTCTATTGTGCTTGTGCTCGGTCATGTCTGACTCTCTGTAGCCTCATGGACTGTAACCCGCCAGGCTCCTCTGTCCATGGAATTTTCCAGTCAAGAATGCTGGAGTGTGTGGCCAGGTCCTCCTCCAGGGGATTTCCCAACCAGGGATTGAACGCTTCTGTCTCTTCCATCTCCCGCATTGGCAGGCAGATTCTTTCCCACTAGCACCGCCATTCTATACACAAGGACAGAGCTTCAGAAAGACTATCTGACTTGCCTGATGTGATACAGCTAATAAATGACAAAATAGGAAACAAGCCTTAGAGCGTCTGTCTCTGCTTCTAGTGCTTTTTCAAAGATGAATGTTTAAGTACAATGATTAACCTAATCTTTTTCCTTTTCCCCTCATATAGATATCAACAGAGACTAATTACAATCATGAAATATTCTAATTTTCTATAAACAAAATCTAGTGTTTTTGTTTATAGAAAACATAGAAAACCCAGAAACCTAGTGTTTAGAGCAGATTAAAAGCAGTCGACTCTAAGTGAGATGGGGGCTCTTAGATTCTCTCTCTTTGTCCCACCTGGGGCCTCCCTTCAACCCTGCCATAGATAGTAATGTGTCACCTTATAGTCCTCAGAGCACATTGGGAAGTCACTAGTCAGTGGCATGTCCTCAAACTGTAACCTTCTCTAAAAATAAATTTTAAAATAAGGCTGGCTTCTGATACCTTATTTTTATTAATATAATACATTCTAGAATTCTGTGGGAGATCATCTCTCTAAGGTTTAAAGACCTTTTATATAGAATAGAATTGTTTTAAAGTTTGAAGTCATCTTTGAGTTTGTTTAATTCAAATCTTAATTTCACAGATGAAGAAACTGCAACCCAGAGAGGAGAAGTAATATACACAGAATCATTCCCCAGGGGAAGCAAGGACAAGAACCCAGACCTGGACTCTCCTAGGTAGGTAGATTCTTCTGGTTATATCATGGAGTATTGTTTTTAGAAATCTGCCTGTTTTCCTTACAAGATGACATCTTTAACAAGATGAACCTTCTGGTTCTCACTTAAGCAACCGTGAAACATTTACAATATATTTGATTTTACAAAGGCACTTGGATGATATATAGGACTGAAATGTGCAATTAGCTTTAATAATGCAGCTTTGAAACAGCGGTTCTTAACTTACAGACATTACAGGCTCCTTTGAAGTGGGCTTCTCTGATGTCTCAGATGGTAAAGAATCTGCCTGCAATGCAGGAGACACAGGTATGATTCCCTAGGTCAGGAAGATCCTCTAGAGAACAGAGTGGCTACCAACTCCAACGTTCTTGCCTGGAGAATTACGTGGACTGAGGAGCCTGGTGGGCTACTGTCCATAGGGTCACAAAGACTCAGACATGACTGAGAGACTAGCACTTTGAAATGGATATCAAAAAATGTTTCTGCAAAACTTGAAAATATTTCGAGAGGTTCATAGATTCCACATCCTGCCCCTTCACACACAGCAAGTTATTGGCCTCCTGGTTAAGAACCTCTGGCCAATTCTAATACAAGTGCCAAGGTAAGGATTACATAGCACGAACTACTATCTTATTTATGGGTCTGCTGGTTAAAGCTGCTCTGTTTCTGCATCCTTCATTTTTTATTTAAATGGAGCAATGTCTTATCCTGGAAGACTTCTGATACAAGAAAGGAGTAAATGTTTCAATAAGTTTTCAGTTAACCAAATTAAGAGAGAAATTTGATAAAATAAAGAGATGTTCATAAAAAATGTTAATAAAAGTAAGGCTGGTCAGTGTTCGTATGGGACATTCATTTTCTTTCAGCTTATTTTTTAAGAAAGAAAGAAAAGGAAATGGAGTGGAAAAAACCTTGACTACCACTGGCCACATAGCCACTTTTATTAAATCTGTTTTGTAGTGCTTTAGTTTCTAAGCCGTGTTTAACTCTTAAGACCCCGTGGTCTTGTAGCTCACCAGGCTCCTCTGTCCATGGGATTTCCCAGGCGAGAATACTGAAATAGGTTGCCATTTCCTTCTCCAAAGTTCACACATTTTTGCCTTGAAATGATCTCATTCTCATTTACTCTTTGCCTGGTATTCATAGCCTCAGCAATAATATATTAGTGTAGCATATAATAATCATAACAGTTAACATTCACTTAGGCCTTCTTTCTATGTTTTATTCTAAATACTTTACACCTTTTAATATTCCCAGAAATTGTATGAATGAAGTTCTATTATCAGTCCTTTTTTTCCAGTAGAGGAAATTGAGTCTGAAGGATTGAGCAATCCAGCCAGGGCCAAACCCAGACAGGACCCAGAGACAGGGCTCATAAACACTCCACCCTGCCTGTTGGCAGGATTCTCACATGGATTCTCACCCAGCTCCTCACGTGGTTACTGTGAGACTTTGGGCCTCAGTTTCTTCATCATAAAATAGGAATCATTTAAGTTAAACATTTAGCCAGTGCCTGCCACAGTGCTACTTAATAAACGCTGTTTCTGTTCCCTAAAAAGAATTCCACATGATACGTTTCTAGCACCTTCAAGGAAGAGATCTGAATTTATTTCCTAGGGCTGCTGTAACACTGGACCACAATGTCAGTGACTGAAAGCAAGAAAATTATCCTTTGATAGTTCTGGAGGCTAGAAGTCTGAAATCAATATATCAGCAGGGCTGCAATCCCTCTAAAGACCCGAGGGGACATTCTACTTTTCTTCTTTCACCTTCTGATGGCTTATTGGCTTGTGGCTACATAATTCCAATCTCTGCCTGTCTTCTCTAGCCCTCGCTTCCATGCCTGTCTTCTGAGGACACTTCTCATTGGATTTAAGACTGACCTGGGTAATCTAAGATTAGCTTTTTAAGAGATCTATAACTTAATTACTTCCACAAAGACACTTTTCCCAAATAAAGTTATATTCACAGGTTTCTGGATGTGGATGTATCTTCTGCAGGGTCACCATTCAACCTACTACAATATCTTAACCCAAGTATTTTTCTGTCTTGGCAGACTTCCTCTGGTATTCTTGACAAACAAGCCCATATTTTTTTCAAAGAGGGCAAAGAACGTTTCATCTCATCCAGTTTGAGCCTATAGTTAAATTGGTTACAAATCTACTGGTTGAAATATTTTTCTTAATATGCCCAGTTGCCATTAGCCTTCTCCTTGAAAATCAACAATGTTCTTTGAAAACGAACAATTGTTACTTATTTAGAAAAATAATCTTGGAGCTCAGCCCTTTTCTGCTTTTCACTAGAAGCATGCAAGTACCCATGCACCTGGGAGCAGCTAAAGGAGAATGAAGACAGCATAATATGTCTATACCATTCTGCCCAGAAGAATGAGGAATCCACTAGGCTAAATTGTCACTGATGCTTTTTTCTTTTAGTATCTCGCTTAAGTAACTCACTTCTAAGTATCAAATTACAAAATCTAATTAATTTAATTGCCTAAAAGCAGTGATGTCTTGACGTAACTATAACTCCTGCCCCTCATTCTCAACTCTCCCTGTCCCACCCTAGAAACTGACCTACACTGCTAACCAGCCCAGCAGGGAAATCTCCCCTGAGCTGGGTGTTAGCGGAGAGAACACCTTGACAATGCTGTGTCTATCTCCATGAGCCTTGGAGTCAGCCTAGCTCTCCGTTTGTTTTCTTAAAAGCAGTAATAACTGAGATACAAAAGCAAGTCAGGTGGGGGCAGTAAAAGGGCACTGAAAAAAAAAAAAACACACACACACACAGTAAGATTATCTTACTATTCTCACAAAAAAAATCACACCTAAGCAAGTTCAATGTTCAGTTCAGTTCAATTCAGTCACTCAGTCGTGTCCGACTCTGCGACCCCATGAATCGCAGCACACCAGGCCTCCCTGTCCATCACCAACTCCCGGAGTTCACTCAGACTTGCGTCCATCGAGTCTGTGACGCCATCCAGCCATCTCATCCTCTGTCGTCCCCTTCTCCTCCTGCCCCCAATCCCTCCCAGCATCAGAGTCTTTTCCAATGAGTCAACTCTTCGCATGAGGTGGCCAAAGTACTGGAGTTTCAGCTTTAGCATCATCCCTTCCAAAGAAATCCCAGGGTTGATCTCCTTCAGAATGGACTGGTTGGATCTCCTTGCAGTCCAAGGGACTCTCAAGAGTCTTCTCCAATACTACAGTTCAAAAGCATCAATTCTTCAGCGCTCAGCCTTCTTCACAGTCCAACTCTCACATCCATACATGACCACAGGAAAAACCATAGCCTTGACTAGACAGACCTTTGTTGGCAAAGTAATGTCTCTGCTTTTCAACATGCTATCTGAGTTGGTCATAACTTTCCTTCCAAGGAATAATTTTGTGGCTGTAATCACCATCTGCAGTGATTTTAGAGCCCCCAAAAATAAAGTCTGCCACTGTTTCCACTGTTTCCTCATCTATTTCCCATAAAGTGATGGGACCAGATGCCATGATCTTAGTTTTCTAAATGCTGAGCTTTAAGCCAACTTTTTCACTCTCCTCTTTCACTTTCATCAAGAAGCTTTTTAGTTCCTCTTCACTTTCTGCCATAAGGGTGGTGTCATCTGCATATCTGAGGCTATTGATATTTCTTCCAGCAATCTTGATTCCAGCTTGTGCTTCTTCTAGCCCAGTGTTTCTCCGATGTACTCTGCATATGAGTTAAATAAGCAGGGTGACAATATACAGCCTTGAGGTACTCCTTTTCCTATTTGGAACCAATCTGTTGTTCCATGTCCAGATCTAACTGTTGCTTCCTGACCTGCATATAGGTTTCTCAAGAGGCAGGTCAGGTGGTCTGGTATTCCCATCGCTTTCAGAATTTTTCACAGCTTATTGTGATCCACACAGTCAAAGGCTTATTGAACTCATCACCAAAAGCTTTCCAGACAATGCAATAAGATGTAAAGAATAAGCCAGAAGAATGAGGAAAAGAAAGAGGAGGAGGAGGAAGGACAGAAAATAAAAGCAATTGAAAGTTTTATGAGTAAATCTATTCAATGTCATCCAAAAAATTGCCCCCAAAGGACAAAAAAAAAAAAAAAAAAA
>SJYX01014575.1:347768-358804 GCA_006410675.1 Oreotragus oreotragus
CCCCCAAAAAAAAAAAAAAAAAAAAAAAAAAAACCAGAAAATTAGTATTAGAAAATACTATTGAAAGAGTCTTGGTTGACCAACTGCTTATGCAACCAGATTTTCTTTGACAGAACACTGTAAACAAATGATTAGCAAGTATGCTTTTGACAGATCAGTAGTGTAGTAACTCACCTTCCTTGCCTTCAGATCTTTCTTAGGAAAAAAGTCTTCTATTTCTGAAGACACATCGAATATAATGGCCACAGGCAGGGATGAGACAAAGGCTTGATTTTTGTGCTCCAGATTTCTAGCTCCTAAGGAAACTGAGTCCTTAGAAATGAACAGTAAGTGGGTATTTCCTTTACCAAAGTATAGGTTTGATGGTGAAGACCGGGGGATGAAAAGAGAAAGTCAGAACTGTTATGATGCACATGGCACATAGTTGCCAGTAAAGGGGTCTATAATGACAGTAGAAAAGTAATAGCTTTAGTCAAATGATTTAGCCACTTTTCCGCTTACTTTTAAATATTCTGGGTTTGCGGGTCTTATGAGCCCCTTATTTCACAGTCTTGTCAAAAACAGGTAAGCATATCACAAAATTTATAATTCCCACAAGTACTATAGGAAATTAAACTATGAAAATTTCACAGATGCCAAGAATCAACCTAAATAGATCAACCCTCCTCTCAGAAGATTCTTTGCATTTCAGCAGTTTCCAATTTTCCTCTTATATCCTGAAAGGCAAGGAGAGGAAAACCCCAATTGGGACCTTAAAATGATTATTTGAAGATATTTTAGGGTTATTCATTTATTCAATTACAGATGATCCATCCAAGCAATTTTGCTAGACTAGTAGTGCCCCACTACAAATTGAGACTCTCAATGACTTTTAAAAGATATTTTTTTGAGTATTTTTAATGTATCTTGCAAAACTGAAATTTCATATGCAATAAACAAGTCCCAATTTCTCCCTTTCTCCAGCCCCTGGTAATCACTATCCTACTTTGTTTGCTTGAGTTTGAGCACTCCAGATATCTCAGATAAGTGAAATCATACAGCGTTTGTCTTTTTATGACTAGTTTATTTCACTTGGCATAATATCCTCAAGGTTCATCCTGGTTACAGCATGTGTCAGCATTTCTTTACTTTCTAAAGATAAATAATATTGCATTGCAGGTATGTGGTATTAATACATTTTGTTTATCCATTCATCTGCCAATAGACATTTGGATTGCTTTTTGGCTATTGTGAATAATGTGCTTTAACATGTGTGTACATTTAATGTCACTTAAAAATGACTGTTCATGTCTTTAAGTCAACTGTTAGTGATGTAGCTATATTCACGTTTTACTTCTAAAAACAAAAAACAAATTGGTAAGCCTTGGGAACAGTATCTGCAGAAGGAAAATACAACCCAGATGCTGTATTTTTTCCTTCTTTCCTTAGGATAACAGGGTTTTTCTTTCTTTTTTAAATAAAACAATAAAGTAAAGAGGTTTATCCTAAGAAGTGACATTAGAGTTAAAAAAGTTGGTCCAGAAGTCCTACTCTCCATTCCCAAGTTAGCAGAAATAAAGATGGATACTTGCCCTGTTTCTTTTTTTGCTGTTTTTTTTTTTTAAGAGGCTTTTTTTTTTTCATCCTCACATGGCTTGCAGAATCTTAGTTCCTGACCAATAACAATCCAGACATGGTGAAATCACATCATCCTAACCACTGGACCATCAGGGAATACCCCTTGCCCTGTCTCTATATGAGTCGATGACAGGATACCAGGAATAACTATATCATCCCCTATTACAAGTTTCTCTTCCTATTCATAACATCTATTCAGCATTAATATACGTACTGCTTTTTTTCTTGGTTTTATTATGTGCATCACCTTTTTAATAGCCACATGACATTGAAATTTATCTAATCTGATTGGGGGCAGGAGAAGAAGGGGACGACCAAGGATATAAAAAAAAAAAAAAAAAAAAACCAGAAAATTAGTATTAGAAAATACTATTGAAAGAGTCTTGGTTGACCAACTGCTTATGCAACCAGATTTTCTTTGACAGAACACTGTAAACAAATGATTAGCAAGTATGCTTTTGACAGATCAGTAGTGTAGTAACTCACCTTCCTTGCCTTCAGATCTTTCTTAGGAAAAAAGTCTTCTATTTCTGAAGACACATCGAATATAATGGCCACAGGCAGGGATGAGACAAAGGCTTGATTTTTGTGCTCCAGATTTCTAGCTCCTAAGGAAACTGAGTCCTTAGAAATGAACAGTAAGTGGGTATTTCCTTTACCAAAGTATAGGTTTGATGGTGAAGACCGGGGGATGAAAAGAGAAAGTCAGAACTGTTATGATGCACATGGCACATAGTTGCCAGTAAAGGGGTCTATAATGACAGTAGAAAAGTAATAGCTTTAGTCAAATGATTTAGCCACTTTTCCGCTTACTTTTAAATATTCTGGGTTTGCGGGTCTTATGAGCCCCTTATTTCACAGTCTTGTCAAAAACAGGTAAGCATATCACAAAATTTATAATTCCCACAAGTACTATAGGAAATTAAACTATGAAAATTTCACAGATGCCAAGAATCAACCTAAATAGATCAACCCTCCTCTCAGAAGATTCTTTGCATTTCAGCAGTTTCCAATTTTCCTCTTATATCCTGAAAGGCAAGGAGAGGAAAACCCCAATTGGGACCTTAAAATGATTATTTGAAGATATTTTAGGGTTATTCATTTATTCAATTACAGATGGTCCATCCAAGCAATTTTGCTAGACTAGTAGTGCCCCACTACAAATTGAGACTCTCAATGACTTTTAAAAGATATTTTTTTGAGTATTTTTAATGTATCTTGCAAAACTGAAATTTCATATGCAATAAACAAGTCCCAATTTCTCCCTTTCTCCAGCCCCTGGTAATCACTATCCTACTTTGTTTGCTTGAGTTTGAGCACTCCAGATATCTCAGATAAGTGAAATCATACAGCGTTTGTCTTTTTATGACTAGTTTATTTCACTTGGCATAATATCCTCAAGGTTCATCCTGGTTACAGCATGTGTCAGCATTTCTTTACTTTCTAAAGATAAATAATATTGCATTGCAGGTATGTGGTATTAATACATTTTGTTTATCCATTCATCTGCCAATAGACATTTGGATTGCTTTTTGGCTATTGTGAATAATGTGCTTTAACATGTGTGTACATTTAATGTCACTTAAAAATGACTGTTCATGTCTTTAAGTCAACTGTTAGTGATGTAGCTATATTCACGTTTTACTTCTAAAAACAAAAAACAAATTGGTAAGCCTTGGGAACAGTATCTGCAGAAGGAAAATACAACCCAGATGCTGTATTTTTTCCTTCTTTCCTTAGGATAACAGGGTTTTTCTTTCTTTTTTAAATAAAACAATAAAGTAAAGAGGTTTATCCTAAGAAGTGACATTAGAGTTAAAAAAGTTGGTCCAGAAGTCCTACTCTCCATTCCCAAGTTAGCAGAAATAAAGATGGATACTTGCCCTGTTTCTTTTTTTGCTGTTTTTTTTTTTTAAGAGGCTTTTTTTTTTTCATCCTCACATGGCTTGCAGAATCTTAGTTCCTGACCAATAACAATCCAGACATGGTGAAATCACATCATCCTAACCACTGGACCATCAGGGAATACCCCTTGCCCTGTCTCTATATGAGTCGATGACAGGATACCAGGAATAACTATATCATCCCCTATTACAAGTTTCTCTTCCTATTCATAACATCTATTCAGCATTAATATACGTACTGCTTTTTTTCTTGGTTTTATTATGTGCATCACCTTTTTAATAGCCACATGACACTGAAATTTATCTAATCTGATTGGGGGCAGGAGAAGAAGGGGACGACCAAGGATAAGATGGCTGGATGGCATCACTGACTCGATGAACGCAAGTCTGAGTGAACTCCGGGAGTTGGTGATGGACAGGGAGGCCTGGCGTGCTGCGATTCATGGGGTCACAAAGAGTTGGACACAACTGAGCGACTGAACTGAACTGAAATGCTTATGAAATTTTCCCTTAAAGTGAAATTCCAAATTTCCTTTCCCAGAGAGAAGTCCTTCATTCATAAATTCCTCTAGAGTGTGTGATAAAATGCGAAACAGCAAGGACTGCTTTGAAATTAGTATTTCAACACACACTGTGTTGCCCAGTGGCCTCAGCTGATAGTTGGACTAGAAATACATGTTTTCTATTGTTTTGCTTTTGTTGGTCTTAAGCCAAAAGTTTGGTTCCACAAAAATACTCTACTCTTGTGTATTACTCAGACTAACACCATACCAACAACAACTGGGCTACATTGTTGTAGAGACTTTTTCCTCTTAGTATACTATGTCAGTAACTCTCTTCTAAGTATAAGACTATAAAACTGAGTAATTTAGCTGCCTAAAAGCAGAAACATGCTTCAACTTACAATTATTTATTTCTTCCTCTTTGAGGAGTCTATAAATTGTCCATCTAATTCATGAAAGTATAAAGAAAGTTCCTTAATTGCCCTATAGTTATTTGATTTGCTTCTCACAAACTTTTAAGATTTTTTGTTTTTGTTTTTGTTTTTTAAAGCTCCCTCTGAAGACATGGACTTCAAATCCATCACTTCTGGTCTGATATCCAATATTCACCTTGGTATCTGACTTGCCAAAGGGTGACTGGAGAGTATTTTAAGATGAAAAGGAAATTCTCCAGAAAATGTTAAGCAAAAATAGAACTTTCTGTGGGATACAGAAAAAACTGGAGTCACCCACAGAAAATTTAGAGCCAAACTTAGAGGAAGTCAATAAACTATTGTTATGTCTGATTCTTACACAGACACAATGTGAGCTTTTTCCTTTAATAATACAAATTTGCACCTCTGTCAATCAAATTGTGTTCATGTAAAGAAGCAGTTTGTGGTTAGGTCCCTAAGATATGAACAATGACACAAGCTTATGCAACACACAGTCCACACAATGGTATGTGGTGGCCCTGCCCAAAACACATCTAAAAAGTTGTGTGAAGATTATAACACCTTTCAAGTAATAGTTTGTGGCAATGACTATATACATATGTTGTTTTATTACAATTTCTTATTGTACTAGGCAATTCATCTAGCAAATATAAATAGGAATGAGGTTGTTTTCCCAAAGCATTCCATTGTTGAGGTGACCATTATAGACTATTCTATGAAGAATCTTTGGCTCTAAATTATAATTTAATAAAATCTTTCAAATAGTTTAAAGTTGTACCCATCCACAAGGTACAACAACAAACATCTATTACTATGACTCTTACAAATATTCCTGAATAACTCACAAACCATGCTTATATTCCTTACTACATCACTGAGACAGAGAAAATTACCAGTTATCTCCATTTCACATAGAGAGGCTGTGACACAGAAAGACTTTGGAACTTTCTCAAAGACACAATGAATGAATTAAGAGAAATAAAGAGAAAAAGATGAATAGGAAAAAAAGCTGTAATACACTTCAGGTCTTCAGGTTTTTTCATCCTGGAATTATGCCCATTAGAACCACTTTTCTACCTACCAATCTTAAATTGTTACCTAGAATACTCCCTCGTAAAAAGTCATTTTAATGGGATTTAAGACAACTTTAGAAGTGCTTTTTATCTCCTCCACAGAGTCCATGAACTTTGAACAGTACTAGAAAACTAAAAAGCATTTGTCATAATAAAAAAAATTAGCACCAACTCCCTTCCATCTTACAAAAAACAGATTACACTGAATTTGACAGTACTTAGAGAACAATATGTCTAAAACTCATTGCCTGAAAGCAGATAAGGAGAATTCATAAGTTCCTTTTATGTGCCCAGATTGTGCTATGGAAATATTAAATAAGTACAAGTATGGTCCCTGTGCTCCACAGCCTTACAATTTAGTAAGTCAGTCAGTCAGCCAACCAGCTCATGAGCTGGTGTATAAGTATCCCACATTCCAGACACTGGGGATAGAGAGATGACTGTGGAATATCCTCAGTATTCAAAGACCTCATAGTCTAATGGGGAAACATTGTATTGAATATGTGGCTAATTATAATACAGTATAATTGCTACAATGGTAACCCATAGAAGAAAGCAATATACATTTCTTGGGAAAGGTAGTCTCCTGAGAATGTTCTGTAGAAGAGAGAATGTAGGAGCTACATCTTGAAAACAAATAAGATTTTCTCTAAAAGAAAAAATATTTCTAGAAAAGAAAGCAGGTGAACATAGAACCTTAAGAGTGAATGGCATTTAGCAGGAAAGTTCAGAGAAGTGGAGGTCTTAGATGAATGTTTCATTTCATAGAAAACAGAGAGCTATTGAAGGGTTTCAACCAGAAAAATAAATTCGTTATTTCAGAAAGTTAATTCCAACAACAGCATGGAAGAGTGTAAGGTGAAAAGAAGAAAAGTGGTAGATGGGCTATTACATTAGTCCAAATAAGAGATGGAGAGAGTCCACAGTACCAAGAAGATTTTTTGCAGTGATGGAAATATTCTGTATCTGTGCTGTCCAATATGGTAGCCATGAGCCACATGTGGCTACTGAGCACTGAAATTTTAAATTGCCACACGTGGCTAGTGTTTGCCAAACTGGACAATGCAGAGACATATTGAGTTAAACCTTAAAGGAGAGTTTTTCCAACTGCAGGTTGCAATTGGTGGGTTAAGAAATGGATGTGGTAGGGAGTTCTCTAGTGACCCAGTGGTTAGGATTCTGGGCTTTCACTGCCACGTCCCAGGTTTGATCCCTGGTCGGGTAGTTGAGATCCTACAAGCTGTGCAGCACAGCCCCTCAAAAACTGATGTGGTAGTTCACAACTGCTATTTTGTAATGAAGGAAGACAATAACACAGAAGACAGCAGAACAGAAATGAATGGAGTAGAACAGAATAGGAAATAAAATGTCAACATGCACTAAAGAGTATTGTTTTGAGAGATGTTTATTTCAGTTAAAGGTATGTGTATGTGTGTGTACCATGGATCGCAGCGTAAAGTATACTTTTCTTCTATATTGTGTTTTAAAATGTTTGAAAGTCAGTCTTTTGTGAAAGGCTATTATTTAGCTACATTCAGAGTTATG
Source organism: Oreotragus oreotragus (assembly GCA_006410675.1). Taxonomy (NCBI): domain Eukaryota; kingdom Metazoa; phylum Chordata; class Mammalia; order Artiodactyla; family Bovidae; genus Oreotragus; species Oreotragus oreotragus. Next base: position 354,845 of record SJYX01014575.1, read on the forward strand.
AGGAAGAGACTTCCAGAAGGGAAAGACAGCATAAGCAAAATTCACTGGAGTTTGGAGTAAGGATAAATGGATGTTTTAGGACTTTCTAATATATATATATATTTTTTTGCTTTTGTTAGAACATTCAAATATTTAGAAAACTTTTAGACCTACAGAAAAATTGAGACAATAATACAGTGAATTACCATATGCCCTGCACTCAACTTCTGCTATCAACATCTTATATTAGTGTAACATGTGTTACAATTAATGAGCCAGTGTTGATGTGCTAGTATTAAAGCCAATACATTACTCAAATTTACTTTGTTTTTAGCTAAAATCCTTTTTCTTTTTTCAGGATTCCATCTAGGCTAAAATACTACATTTAGTTGTCATGTTTCGTTAGGCTGCTTTGGGTTGTGACAGTTTTTCTGTTTTTGCCTGTTTCTGATGACCTTGAGAATTTTAAGTGCTAAGAATTTTAAGGGCAGGCTTTTTTTAAGAGGCTCTTCTGTTGAAAATTTGCCTGGTGTTTTTTCTCATGATTAGACTGAGGCTGTGAGTTTGGGAGAGGAAGACAGGAAAATAGTGCCATTTTCATGCCATGATATCATGGATACATACTGTCAGCCTGAGTTATCACTGTTGATAGTGGCCTTGATCAGCTGACTGAGCTTATCAGTCTCTTCTGTAAATTTACTCGCTTTTATCACCACTTTTCACACTGTAGTCTTTGGAAGGAAATCACTCTGCTCCTTCTCTAAATGAATTAGTTAATTAAAGGAAGGCTTCAACTTGAGTCACTCATACTGAGCTCTTTCTAAAGAAAGCTACTTCCAAGTACAGACACAATCTCTTTTTAGATACAGCATCTCCCTCTGCGGCAGCAGGCAGGATACTTTTCCCACTTCTCAGGTTTTCAGGTTCCAAATATGAAGCACAGAAAAAGCTGAGTGATTGATGTAGAATTCCAAAATAAGTTGGGAAGGAGCTAGCCCACGATCAATTGTAGATCCTTCTGACTTTTCTCTTTAGCCCCAGATTCTGACATTTTAGAAGAAGATTTAAACCAAAATGTGTTAGGTTCCACACCCACCTAAGGAGGGAAGATTCATTTTTAGCCAATGTTTAGAAAGGAAAATCCCTTTCTTAGAAAATCCAATCATTTGGAGTACTTTCTTTAGGCAGAGGAGGGCTGCAGGATTAAGTCTTTTGCAATATTCCCAAGGTAAACAACCACCCTGACAAACCATCAGGTACTCATCCTTCATTGTGGTTGCCTAACTTTTTACCACTTCCATTCCCACGGAGAGATCCAAAACCAAAAAGCCTCCTGAGCAAGCCCAGCCTCTGCTTCTGTCCCCACCCTGAAGGTTCCCTTAACAGTGTTCTCATTTCGTGACTCATGTATTACATGGGTTTATGAGAGCATATGGGGTTTTTTTAATTGCACTATTTATTCTAACCTACTTTTCTGCTCAGGCCAGAAGATAGTTTTGTCCCTGGCTAATGTGGATCCCACGTCCCAAGACTTCTCCCTCTCATTGTGAGAGACGAGATTAAAACTTACCTTTCCTCACTGTATACAATCTAGTGAAAGAAAAATCACTCAGTGATCATATTCAGAAATAAAAAAATCATTTGGAAATTAAAAATAGCCACTAACTCTCCAATCAGTTATGACATAACTTCTTAGCGGAATTCCAAGTCCTCCTGTTTTGTACTGTCTCTGTGTCCCCATTCATTCCCTGGGTTCCCTGCAGGAATCTCTCTCTCCCTCTGGTTCCCGAGACTCTCTTAATCATTCTCTAATAATCTTTCTCCCAGCTTTTTCTCCCCTCAACTTGGCAAAACTCCACTTTGGGTCTTTTATCCATGCTAAGTTGTACACTGCTAACAGCAACCTTGGCTTTTGCCAGTTTCCAGTAATAGCTGCAATAAGTGGGCATTCAGACCTTTATTTGACTGGAAGAGAATCTGGGGTTTCAGGAGTCTTGAGTAAGAGAAGAGTAGAATCTGGGGAAATTGAGAGAAGGTGGGGCTGAAGTTCTTCCAGATACCTACATACTTGATACCAATGTCCTTGCTCAACTTTGAATCTTAGACGATAGCAGAAACCCTCCACTGGAATGTCTACTTCTTTCATCCAACATCAGTTCACAAAACACAGGGTATTCACCACCTGGAATAATCTAGTCACTTTAATTCGGTTTGACAAACCAGTTTGATTTCAAGAAATTTAATATCCATTTAATGTTTAGCCTCATAGGCTTGACCCTTTTCTTTAAAATTAATGACTGGGTCTAGGGGATTCTACAGTCCATCCAGCCACTAACATTCTAGGATTCCACTTTAGCTACTTAACACATGGTAAATATTGTCTAAAATGCATTTATGTGGACTATATCCAGCTAAATTATAATTATTATTCTTGGGAACAGTGGTCATGATTGTCTCAGTCACTATGGAATCTCCAGTTTCTGGTGGCTCAGACGGTAAAGCGTCTGTCTACAACGCGGGAGACCCGGGTTCGATCCCTGGGTTGGGAAGATCCCCTGGAGAAGGAAATGGCAATCCATTCCAGGACTATTGCCTGGAAAATCCCATGGACAGAAGAGCCTAGTAGGCCACAGTCCATGGGGTTGCAAAGAGTCGGACACGACTGAGCAACTTCACTTCAGTGCAATTACCAGGATGGTAGTAAATAAAAAGGGAGATAGAGAGAGAGGAAAGTCTTTCTCTGGTTAGATTCCATCTATGTATTCCTATCTATGTATTTCTTCCATATACAAATCCCTTTACTTGATGCTTTGCTTGCATTTTTGCTAATCCTCACAGCAACCTTAAGCAGAAGGGATTGTTCTTTCAATTTACAGATGAGGAACTTGAGGTCCAGAGTAATTAAGTAATTGTGCCAAGGTTACATGCCCAGCAAGTAGAGGAATCAGAACTTGAGCCAGTGCTTAGGCTTAGTCACATATACATACATATATGTGCATATATGTATATATACATATATTTACCCACACTTACACATATAAATACACATAGAAATTGAATCACGGCTATACACCTGAAACTAACACAACATTGACAACTATACTTCCATTAAAAGAAAGAAACATTAAAAATCAAACAATGGCCCAGAGAAAGCTTTTCCTCTAGCCTCACAATCCATCCCTCCAGGCAACAGTGCTGGCCTTTGTCCCACCCCTATTTTTTACCAAGCACTTCACTGACTTTGTGTCCTGCAGGGCCTCCCAGTTCTCCCCACTCACCTGAAGGCATTACGCACAGCTTCAGCTGCTAGAGCCAAACCCATCTAGGCCACTGTACTACTGAACACATACCACCATGTGCTTAGGCAGTGTCACCTTTGAATGCACAACCTCCTTAAACATTTAAAAGGGTTTTAAAAAATCATCAAGTTTAGAGGAAAAATTAAAAGGAGGAGGAAGAGAAAGAACAAACTACTTGCTCCCTCTTTTCCATATACAGGAAATCATCTTTTAAAATACACATAATTAAGGAGATGCATAGTATTCTTAAATAGAGTAAGCATTTTATGTCTTTTTTTAGCATAACTAGGATAGGCCATCAGATCTTTAGTTCAGTTGCTCAGTCGTGTCCAACTCTTTGTGACCCCATGAATCGCAGCACGCCAGGCCTCCCTGTTCATCACCATCTCCCGGAGTTCACTCAGACTCACGTCCATCGAGTCCGTGATGCCATCCAGCCAGCTCATCCTCGGTCGTCTCCTTCTCCTCCTGCCCCCAATCCCTCCCAGCATCAGAGTCTTTTCCAATGAGTCAGCTCTTCACATGAGGTGGCCAAAGTACTGGAGTTTCAGCTTTAGCATCATTCCTTCCAAAGAAATCCCAGGGTTGATCTCCTTCAGAATGGACTGGTTGGATCTCCTTGCAGTCCAAGGGACTCTCAAGAGTCTTCTCCAACACCACAGTTCAAAAGCATCAATTCTTC
>SJYX01014575.1:360134-371593 GCA_006410675.1 Oreotragus oreotragus
CACTGCTGAGTTTTCCAAATTTGCTGGCATATTGAGTGCAGCACTTTCACAGCATCATCTTCCAGGATTTGAAACAGCTCAACTGGAATTCCATCACCTCCACTAGCTTTGTTCTTAGTGATGCTTTCTAAGGCCCACTTGACTTCACATTCCAAGATGTCTGGCTCTAGATTAGTGATCACATCCTCATGATTATCTGGGTCGTGAAGATCTTTTCTGTACAGTTCTTCCATGTATTCTTGCCACCTCTTCTTAATATTTTCTGCTTCTGTTAGGTCCATACCATTTCTGTCCTTTATTGAGCCCATCTTTGCATGAAAAGTTCCCTTGGTATCTCCAGTTCTCTTGAAGAGATCTCTAGTCTTTCCCATTCTGTTGTTTTCCTCTGTTTCTTTGCATTGATCGCTGTAGAAGGCTTTCTTAGGGCAAGTTAATTTCACACTTCACAGTGAAAATTAAGACATTAAGATATTTGCTGTTATCTAGTTCTAGGTTGGGCTTTCCTGGTGGCTCAGTGATAAAGAATCCTGCCAGTGCAGGAGATGCAGAAGATGCAAGTTCAATTCCTGGTGAAGAAGATCCCCCAGAGAAGGAAATGGCAACCTAATCCAGTATCCTTGCCTAGGAAATACCATCAACAGAGGAACCTGTCAGGCTATAGATCATGGAGTCACAAAAGAGTTGAACACAACTTAGCAACTAAACAACAACAATAACAGTTCCAGGTTACCTGTGGATAAGTAATTTCATGCCGTTTTTGTCAGCTTATTTCCCAAACTCAGCCTGTTTTCCTAGCTTGCTTCTTAGCATTTTCCGTGCCCTTTCCCCTCATTTAGAGCTCATTCCTGGCCCTCATCACTGCATGTTCGCTACATGGTCCACTTTGCTGCTACCAAGAAGAGCATCTTCTGTCTGCAATGCCATTTTGGAATAGATTCCTTCTAAAGCTGTTAACACTCAGAAAAAACCACATAGCAGTACTCACAGTGCAGTTGTTTAATGAATGAATGAATTCTCCTTCCCACATTACTCATCTTAAATTGTCTAAAGTGGTTTTCTTAAATCTTGCATGTTGTCCCATAGGAAATTTAAAAATAGACTCAATAGGAAGGAAAAAACATGTTATCTAAGCAAATCTAGAATCTAAATATAGTGTATATTCTAACAATAGCTTGTAGAAGATGATTTACCAATAATAATCAACTCTCTTCTCACCTTTTCATGACCAACAGTAAATAAATAATCTTTAAAACTGCATCTCATTAATAAGGGGGAAAAGAACCAAAGGAAAGAGGGGCATCAATGCTTTTTATTGACTCTCTTACTTTGTGAGACTGGAATGAAATGGGACCATAAAAGCATGTCAGAGGTGACAACTGAGAGGGCTGGGAAATGATCCAGGGCACTGTAGAAATGGGTGAGAATAAAAAAATGCAATCTTATCCTTTAAATTGTTAGCAATATGTAACCAAGGCTTTACCAGGTATCCAGCTTTGGTGTGATGCATGTTGGTATGCTTTAGAGCCGTTGTTTCCTCGATTGTTTGACTTTAACAGCTAAAAACAATGAACACTGATCACCTCAGGGTTTCTGTGGCTTAGAAATTTGAGTACAAGTTAGCTTAGTGTCTCGGCTCAAGATCCCTCACAAGGGTACAATCAAGGTGTCCACTGGGGCTACTCAAGCAAGAAATTTAATTTGTTAAGAGAAACCAATGGCTAGGCAATTAATTGGTACATTTTTAAAAGCTAAAATGTATAGGGAAAAAAGTCAATAATATTTCTAAAAGAGTGATTTATCTCATTTATAAAAGTAAAAAGAGTAATTGAAAATATTTAAATTAGATTTTCAGTACATGGTTGATTCTGAATGACTAATTCCTATGGGAAGGCAGAGGCATAGATTTACTGAAAATTCAAAAGCATTTCAACTTGGCTTTAGAATACAGGGAAGGCAACATGTCTATATGAACTTAAAACCTCATCCTCTCAAACCCACTACAGCATTTCCGTATTAAAAACCTCTGGAGCCCTCTCACTCATAGGTTCAAGCTTAGGGTGTGTGGCCTCACTCTGGTCATTTCCTCCTCTTCAGTTTTCTCGTATTCCCAGTCTCCCTCCCCAGATCTCTGTGCTCCACTCACTGCCCCACCCAATCACCTATCAAACTCCTTCCATCCTCTAACTTTTGAACAAACACAAGTTGATCCTTCTGTCTTGGCCATTCTCCCCACCTGACTTATCTGTTAGACTCACAATCATCTCTTGGATTTTACCTCAAATATCTCTTCCTCAGAGACATACTCAGGCTGGATTAATTTTCCCACAGCCCCTTTATACATTGCTCCTGTCCTTTAGGGCATAATGTAGTTGATAATTATGTATTTATATATATATTGTTTGATTGCTACTTGTCTTCACAACCGGATCAAGCTTCTTAAGGGGAAGATCTGGGCTTCCCTGAGCCATCATTCTCCCACCTTCACCCAGCACAGTCTGGAGCTGCATACCTGATGAATGGACTCTCACGTTCCTGGTCACTTACCTGGCACCACCCTAAACTGTCTAGGTAATGAAGAGGGAGCAAGTATGGGTATCCATGAATCTTAAAAATCAAATTTAGTTGGAAACATACAATTGTCTAATGAAACAGCCTAAAAGCTCAAATAGTCATATCTCTTAATTTGCTCTATGAGTCTATCAGTGGAAAGTCTTGGTTGCTTGGATAATATTATTCACTAAAATTATCACTCCTTCTGTCACTCATTTTCTCTAAGACCTTTCTCTGCAACTAGAGTTAGGAATGAAGAACACTGGAGGTAACTCCTCACTGAAGTCCAGCTGCCAGGGCAATGCATTTATATCCAATTACTTAGTTCCCAACTCCAGCTTCTAGAAAAGATGAGAGGCTCACTTTTCTTTTCATAGGAAACTAAAAACAACTTTAGTTTGTATTATCTACTCATTTGGATTATTCTGACCATTATTACAAATAATCATGAGCAGCAGCAGCAGTAACACAAAGGCTTTCCCATTTTAAGTTTCTGTGGAAATTATCCTTATCAGAAAGGGTTGCTGCTACTGCTGCTAAGTCGCATCAGTCGTGTCCGACTCTGTGTGAACCCATAGATGGCAGCCCACCAGGCTCGCCCGTCCCTGGGATTCTCCAGGCAAAAATACTGGAGTGGGGTGCCATTTCCTTCTCCAATGCATGAAAGTGAAAAGTGAAAGTGAAGTTGCTCAGTCGTATCCAACTCTTAGCGACCCCATGGACTGCAGCCTACCAGGTTCCTTCGTCCACGGGATTTTCCAGGCAAGAGTACTGGAGAGGGGTGCCATCGCCTTCTCCGATCAGAAAGGGTTACTTATTATCAAAGCCAAGCTATTGAAAGTCAGCAATAGCCAACTGTATCCCACTTAGGCCCAGACTATGAGTCCTCTCTATTTTGTTAGTTACTTGTTATTCATTCATTTACTTATTTGTTCAGCAAGTATTCACTGATGACTATCTCTATGCTAGGCCTTAGGATCATGAGAATCTCCCCATAACCTGAGGAGTCCACGGTCTTATGCAGCAAAAATATCTTGCTTTTACTCAAATGAGAATCAAAGAAAAGAGAGATACGTTCATGTCAGCACATAGGAATAATCTTCAAAAGATGTAACTGTGATTTTAATAGTAAAAGTCATCAAGGTGGGCTTAGATGATGCGGCACCATGATATTCTTAGGAGTAAGCAGAACAAGCACAGGTCAGCTTGTATCTACAAGGACGCCCACCATGTCTATGAGTGTCTGATGGTCTTCCTTCTAGGAAATTTTAACTGTGATCCTATCTGAGGGCCAACAAAACATTTTTTTGGCTTTCATAAGTTCTCTACCCTCAAACCAAATGACCACCCAAAGGTACACTTTCAGCTTCCCCTTTGTTTCCGAGGTTCTAAGACCAACCACATGTCAAGTGCCTCACTAGAAAGACTCACAGGACTGAGCATATATTCACACTCACAGCTAAGGTTTATTGTAACAAAATGATAACAGGATCAGCAAGAAAGAGAGACATGGGCAGAATCTGAAGAAATTCATTTATAGGCTTCAGATGTTCACTCCCTCCCATGAGTGGACACCCAGAGCATGCTTCTTTCTTTACCAACAAAAAGTACCGTGATACAAGTCAAATTTCTGCCCAGGGCAGCCCATTAGAGACTCAGCACCAAGATTTTTGTTGGGGCTGGCTATATGGACACTCTCTGCCTGGCAATTACAAAAACTCCAGGCTCCCAGAATAAAGCAGGTGTTCACCATAAATTACAGTGTTTACACGGTCTAGGCATGGTGAATCACCCTTATCCATTAGGGAATGAAGAGAACATTCCAAAAACCAAGTTCCCAGATGCCAGCCAGGGGCCCTTCTAAAGATAGCAGCCTCAGGCTTGCTATATTAACTCTTTCCTGCATACTATTTTTTAGACTTCTTTTTCCAAAATATAGTTGTAGGAAATAGAAGATTCATGTTTATTTCTCTCGATATACAGGGCTAAAGAAAATGTGGTTAGCCTCAGTTGTAAATACTACTATTACTAGAATTATTACTAGCATTAATGATTTTTAGATAAATATTACTGTTAATAATATTGCTATTAATTCTAGTAGTAATTATTAGTAGTAATGACAATATTATTAATTCTGTGATTAACATGCTGTATATTATTTCCATGTAATAATCCTATTAGTAATTCATTCAATGATCATTAGCCTTTTTTGAAAATTTTTAACATGCTGAGATCATGAAAATCTAAGGAGATTCTGTGTTCAGTGCCTTATTTATGTTTTGTTCTAATCTGTTACTTTTTTTAACAGGACAGACTTTCTGCAGCTTGAAGGAACCAGCCATGGATTTCAAGCGTGTGAAGGACTATTTATCCTGGCTCTACTATCAATATCAAATCATTAGCTGCTGTGCTGTCTTGGAGCCTTGGGAGCAATCTATGTTCAATACCATCATACTAACCATCTTTGCTATGGTAGTGTACACCGCCTACGTTTTTATCCCAATCCACATTCGCCTGGCTTGGGAATTTTTCTCCAAAATGTGTGGCTATCACAGTACAATTTCTAATTGATTTTTTCTGCATTCTGCGAACTGGCATTGCATATGTGTATGTTGCTTCCAACGCATTGATTTAGGTGAATACTGTGGCTTCTTTCACTGTCTAACCTGAAAAGCTCTCCCCTCTCTATGCAGTCTTAGATTCTGCCTGAAATTTGAGATAGATGTCTCTTTAGGTTCTTTTGTACTCACCATGTTGTGCATCAGACCATGGATAACACAATGACCTGACCTCACGTACCATATTCTTTCAACTTAAATCTATGAGTTTAGATTTTGTTTTTAATTGGTAAATTGCCTATAAGCTTTTTCTGGAAAACAGGCTCATTAGAGATCTATCAGAATCATATTTAAAATGCTCCCTTGATACATATTCTATAGTGAAGGATATATTTTTTAAAAATTTGTTCATAAGCTACAGTCAAAGTATCCTCTTTGTTTACAATATACAAAAAGATCTGAATAAATTATATAGACCCCTAAAGACTTATTTTCTAGTAACCTGCTGATACCTAAAATTCTTTTCCTTCAAGTGCAAAAGAACTGAAGGCATTGGTTGAAGGCAATTAACTCCTTTTAGACATGGTTCATGAATTGTTTCAAATGTCTCTAAAAGTCTGGCTTTATAATATTTTAAAATCAATAATGTTGACTTTTGATAACTCAGTAACTATTATAATACAAAATAATTTTAAGCATAAGAAAAATATATAATCAAAATAAATTCAGATATTGTGATTGTGATGCTGCCTTGCCTTGCATGATGCTGGGGGAAAAAAAGAGACAAGAAATTGCATCCTTTCTGTGGTTTCACTCAGTGGAGAGGAGGGTAGGGATCATATATTGGGCTACAGGAAGAAAAGCTAATAAATAGGCTGGAAGTAATATTCTACCAGCAGGAACTCGACAGCTTCAGTTAAATGCTTTGATATACTGACTCCTTTGCAGAGCAAAAACAAGATTTATCAAATTTCCTTCAAAGTGTTTATCTTAGAAACAAATACAAGTTTTTAATTATACTGTTGAGTCAAATGTGAATGCCAAAGAACAAACCTTGCAGTTTTCCTTTCCTCTCAATAAATATTAATGTTAGTAAATGTGGAGGGTAAAAATATAAATAGTTTTTGGACAATATTTGCACCTTTGTTTGTGTTATGAAAGAAAATTTCAAGGAGAGCTAGAGAGAAAGATGTTTGGCATGCCAAATTACCCTGCATGTTTGTTAAAAAACAAAAACATGTTTTGAAGATAAAATAGATCTGAACATGTATTTGTTGATTTTTGCAAAATAAAATTAGGTTTAATTTTATAAATAAAATATCCACCTCCAGATTTGCTTTTTCCTCCTATTGCACTCAATATCTAGATGCTTACATCCATACTTCTATGCAAACATCATTTCTTACTAATCCAAGGTGGCAACTGATCTTAAGATGTAAGACCACATTTATCAAGAGTCTTCTACATGGCAGTCTTCTACATGTTTTATAAGTTCAAATAGGTATTAAGGTCTCCCAGTTACAGATAAGGAACCTAGAACTTAGAAAAAGTACATTTCTTGTTTAAGGTCCTTTAACTACTTGTGGCAAAGCCAGGAAACAAATCTAGGTCAGGACCATACTGAGCCCTGAAATATTTGCCACGTAGAAGCCCATGGGAGGACAATGTGAGCAAAGGAAAGTTAGTTGGCTGAGGGTCCCTGACATGCTAGAAAGCAGAATGTCATCAGTGAAAGGGGTGAGGGGCTGAGGAGATAGCCAAGATCAAAAGAAGAGCAAGCCCAGATCTCAGCTCTGCTTCTACTGCTCACACAGCGCTGTGTTTGCCATTTCTGCGCTGTCCGGGCCCATGGGCCTGTTCTAAAAGACGCTTTCCCTTTTAAATATTTCACAGAGGATTCTCAGTTAAGCATGAATTTGGATGCATTCCCAGTTCACAATGATTCAGCCCCTTATATACGTGGACCCCTGCTAAGTACTCTTGGAATTCAATCACTGACCTTCTTAAATGCATTGACCTTCTTAAAATCCTCCTTCTAAAAATAAGAATTAAAATAAATGTGAACAGACACAGTAAATCTTAATAAAGGATATTGCGAAGCACTGCCCCAGGATGTCACTTCAAAGGTAAGCATTTCCTCTGAGCAATCAAAATAATAAATGCAGAGTCCAAAAGATATAATCGACCGTAGTTTGAAAAAAAAAAACTGTTTGTATGCAGAAGGAAGAAATCTCTACCTGCTTTTCTGTCAATTTTGCAGACTAGGCAGAGATGCTCTTTACCTTGACCATAGTTAGCCTAGATAAGCAATACTTTTTATATGTTTTCTTTTGCTTCTATAATGTGTATATTTCAATGGTATGTACAGAACTTAAAAAAAAAAAAAAGCTAAGAGTTTCGTGGTTCCAATGGGCTTGCATTTGTCACTCACTAAACTAGGAATCATAACATATTCCTTCATTGGTACTGGCCAAATCAACAATTGTTTCTGCCTCCTTGTGCAACAACAAACATAAAAGGCCAAGAAATCAGGCAGTTTTAACATTGAGATAGCACTGGTCGGTCTGTATTAACAAGTCATGCATGCAAAAAAAAAAAAAAATCTCTATTTGACATTCTCTACTTCTTTCTTGTTCTATCAGATACTAACAGATCTGGATTTTCTCACTATTCAAGCATGTGCCCCTGAAAGACAGGAAATTTGTCCTTATTTCTCATTTTTGTGGCCTCCTCAGTTTTCTAGCCCAATGCCTGGTACAGAGCTAAACAGAGACACGTAGTACGGAACATGACATAGTTCCCCATACCCTGTGTCCACACAGAAACAAGGAAGTGTAGTGTTTATGTTGAGTCACCTTAGGACACACAACTTCTATTTACCAAAAGGTAAATTTTTCATTTACCCACTCATTCAACAAATGTATTAAAAGTCAACCATGTGTTGATGGGTAGATAGAGGAATGGAGAGATGGATAAACACATGATGAAGAAAGTACAGTAGAAACTAGGGGTTAGGTATTCAGGTGTTCATTATAAAGTTCTCTACAGTGTATGCTTGAAATTTTTTATTTCAAAAACGCTGCATGAAAAGTCCATCATGTCCATTATTGCACTTGCCACTAGGAATCCAAGATGAACAAGACAGAAATATCCCTGAATTTATGATTCATGCAATCTTGTAGGCAAAATGATATAATAAAAAAATAAGCAAATGAACTATTTTCAAATTACTGTAAAGTCTTTTGAAAGAAACAGCAGAGTGCTGGAGAGAAAGCAAGAGGATAGGAGAGAGGGGACTGCATTAGAGGAATTCAAACTTCTCTCAGGGCAAGTCTTTCAGCAGGTGAGCAATGTGGGGTGGGAGGTCATTTACACTCTAAGATGAGGACACTGGCTGTTGCATGTGAGAAGATGGAATGAGTCTGAGCAGGTGGAGCCAACACAGATGAGAGCCAGACTAAAATGGTGGCATCAGAGGCAGAGACACAGTGTAATGTGATGTAATTTTTGGAGCTATAAAAGTCAACAAATAATAAAGTCAACATATCTTGCTTATGGGTTGGAGCAAAGGAGTAATTTCATTAAATACATAAAGTATTTTTTTTAATCATCTAAAGGAAACTTCCTTCTCATTTGGGGAAAGTTATTTGCGGAGTGATTAACTTCCGTAAAGAAAGGATATAGTCTTTTTGAGAGGTCCAAGGAAACAAACTTCATATATTTTCACCTACTTTTTCTAGCATTTGAAGCTTCACTGTATCTCATCAAGAGTCCTTACACTTCTGATTGAAAGGAAAGACTACAATTTTCCACCATGAAATAGAATGTTATTCTCTAGGTACATTGCATCATTGAAGTTGACTAACCAAAACACCAGTAGCATCACTATTCCTGCAGATTAAATTAAACCAACACTAAATTCTAGAGCTTGAAGAGGCTTTGAGAGCAGACTTCAGGGTTTGGGTTCTCTTTGATTCATTCTTGAATTATTATGTCGATAATAATGAATGTGATAGTATTGAGGAGATTTAATGGTGGGGTTAGCAAGGAAGAGAGGACCAATTTTCTATTTCAATTATTTTCTTGGAGATTGTAAGGAAAGAGAAGGCAAAAGGAGTTCCAAAATAAAATTACAGTTGCTTTTACTGTAATGCCAAAATCTATTTTTATAGCAATGATGACGTATTCCATCGACAGTATTCATACTCCTAATCATTTCCATATGAAATTTAAAATTCAAATTGCTCCTTTTTATTGTTGAATTTCTACTTCTAACAGAGGTAACACTTAACCCAGATGTCCAATTGTGGGACAGAGGGAGACTGCAAAATGGAGGCGAGAGACCCCTATGCCCCACCTACCATCCTCTGCTGGCACAGCCATCCCCACACACAGCAGGTGAATTCCTTGGGTGGCACCATCTATATCACTAGGGAAGCACCGATTGGAGAGAGCCTCATGTCACTCAGCATGGATTGCCACTCAGTGATGACACTGGACTGGAGAAAGGGAAGAGGAGAACTGGGAGAGTAGTGAAGAGGGAAAAAGAAAAGGAAGAAGCATTATCCTTTTTTTTTTCAGAGCTTACATGGGAAGGCCTCACTTCTTAAACAGCATATTAAAAAGCAGAGGCATCATTTTGCCAACAAAGGTCCATCTAGTCAAAGCTATGGTTTTTCCAGTAGTCATGTGTGGATGTGAGAGTTGCACTATNTGAAGAGGGAAAAAGAAAAGGAAGAAGCATTATCCTTTTTTTTTTCAGAGCTTACATGGGAAGGCCTCACTTCTTAAACAGCATATTAAAAAGCAGAGGCATCATTTTGCCAACAAAGGTCCATCTAGTCAAAGCTATGGTTTTTCCAGTAGTCATGTGTGGATGTGAGAGTTGCACTATAAAGAAAGCTGAGCACCGAAGAATTGATGCTTTCGAACTGACAGCAAGGAGATCAAACTAGTCAATACTAAAGGAAACCAACCCTGAATAATCATTGGAAGTACTGATGCTGAAACTGAAGCTCCGATACTTTGGCCACCTGATGCGAAGAGCTGGCTCATTGGAAAGCACCTTGATGCTGGGAAAGATTGAGGGCAGGGGAAAAAGGGGGTGACAGAGAATGAGATGGCTGGATGGCATCACTGATTCAATGGACATGAGTTTGAGCAAACTCCGAGAGAGAGTGAAGGACAGGGAAGCCTGGCATGCTGCAGTTGATGGGGCCGCAAAGAGTCAGACATGACTTAGTGACCAAACAGCAATACTTCCAAGTGAATTGCAATGCTGCTCCTCTGTCCTTATCTCTCCAAGAACTACCCTAATCTTTTATTTTTTCCCTCACATGAGTCATAACTAAATGCTTCACATCTGGTTCATATTAATATTTCTGTTTCTTTAGTTAAAATAACTCACTTTTACCCAATGTTAAAACCTAGATAATCAGGCAACTGATCTCTCCTTTATCCAGTGGGTGTTTGATCTTCCTTCTCTTATAGCCTGGCTTATAAGGTTCTCTCTGCCTCACCTCATCTCCACCCCACTCCATCACTATTTTTCAAAGTTAGGGCTTCATTAGAAAATCAGAGTGGAGTGAAGTGTCTCTAGTGACTTTTCTAATTGAAAAGTCTACAGTCTATAAAAGTCCAGCTTCAGCTTCCCAAAGCTTTGGTTGTTGACAAGCATCTGACCTCTCTCTGAAATCCTATGGCCTTCCTAACCCCAGCATTAACCCTCATTGTTATGGAAATAATATAGTCTACAAATGAACAATTATACAAAATCCCAAAGAGCAATCAATCTGTCTTTTACCTGAGGCTGATGTGAGAAAAATCTATTCATTCAATGAGTAGTGGGTTTATGGGAGAGGCCTCTCTGGGGGCTTCAGCTTGCATTTCAGTAGCTACACCTAACCCATCCTCCCAATCCCCCATAGCTCCTCAGTCCTTTTAACCTCCTCCTCAGTTCAGTTCGTCGCTCATTCGTGTCCGACTCTTTGCGACCCCATGAATCGCAGCACTCCAGGCCTCCCTGTCCATCACCATCTCCCGGAGTTCACTCAGACTCACGTCCATCGAGTCCGTGATGCCATCCAGCCAGCTCATCCTCGGTCGTCCCCTTCTCCTCCTGCCCCCAATCCCTCCCAGCATCAGAGTCTTTTCCAAGGAGTCAGCTCTTCACATGAGGTGGCCAAAGTACTGGAGTTTCAGCTTTAGCATCATTCCTTCCAAAGAAATCCCAGGGTTGATCTCCTTCAGAATGGACTGGTTGGATCTCCTTGCAGTCCAAGGGATTCTCAAGAGTCTTCTCCAACACCACAGTTCAAAAGCATCGATTCTTCGGTGCTCAGCTTTCTTCAC
>SJYX01014575.1:374383-412496 GCA_006410675.1 Oreotragus oreotragus
GCATCAGAGGGCAGACACACTGAAACCATACTCGCAGAAAACTAGTCAATCTAATCACACTAGGACCAGGGCCTTGTCTAACTCAATGAAACCAAGCCATGCCTGCAGGGCAACCCAAGGCAGGCGGGTCATGGTGGAGAGGTCTGACAGAGTGTGGTCCACTGGAGAAGGGAATGGCAAGCCACTTCAGTATTCTTGCCTTGAGAACCCCATGAACACTATGAAAAGGCAAAATGATAGGATATCAAAAGAGAATCTCCCCAGGTCGTTAGGTGCCCAATATGCTACTGGAGATCAGTGGAGAAATAACTCCAGAAAGAATGAAGGGATGGAGCCAAAGCAAGAACAATATCCAGTTGTGCATGTGACTGGTGATAGAAGCAAGATCCGATGCTGTAAAGAACCTCCTCCTAGCCCTGACCTTATCAAGTATTAGATGTAGCCCCAGGAAGGTTTTACTGTCATTCACTGCAATCTCAGTTGTCACCACCAGGTGGGAGAAAAATGAGGAATCAGAGGTGAGGAAGTACAGCTCTAAGAAGAATTTAAAAAAAAGAGGGAAGGGGGTTCATGCCCTGGTCTAGCCAATAGACAAAAGATCCAAAAAAATCAGCTGTTGAATATGATCTTCTGTTAGCTTATCTCTTGCACCTTATACAAAGGCAGTACCATCCTCCCTGCCCAAGTTACATTTTCATGAACCATAGATAGTACCTGGCTCCAAAGAAGGAGGGGGAAGAAGAAAAGTCCATTGCCCAAATATGCATATTTTGTGCCTCTTCTATGATATTTTCCACAAAATTATCCAGCTGTCATTTCTGGAGAGCAGAGACTATGCTTTTTTCCCCCATGTATTCTTGCAAAAGTTCATTAGGTGAATTTAATTGATGAATAAGTCATTTTTACGAATCCATGTTAGGAAGCATAGAGTCCTATTCCGGATATGGTTTGTCATTATAAATTGTATTGAATGATTCATCTATAAGGAGAGTTTCAAAACTGTGAACAAGTAGGTGATGGTTTTGAGAAGTTGTTCCCCATCCTTTGTATTTTCCTACCTGTTGCTCCTTCTCTCCGTTCCTACATTTATTCTCACAGCAATCCCTACACAAGAGGATTCACGTCAATGTATGCCAAAACCAATACAGTATTGTAAAGTAAAATAAAGTAAAAATTTTTTTAAATAAATAAATAGATTTCAAAATGGAAAAAAAAAAAAGAGTTGTTTAAAAGGAGGATCAAAAAGAAAAAAAGCTAATTGATTACATTTGCTCCCCAAGAACCACATCATTGCTTCATGTTTTAGGCTAAACATTAGAATCATCTGGGAGCTTTGAAAACCACCACCGCCTGGCCCCACCCAAAAAACTAATTCACAATGCCTAGAACAGGCCCCCAGCATGGGAGGGCTAAAAGTCCCCAGGTGAATCTAACATTCAGCAAAGACTGAGAACCACTTTACCAGGGTTTCAGTGATGTTAGTTAAATCACTCACATTCAGCTTAGAGCCAGACCCTCCACTTACTTTCTCCCATTTGCCAGGTTCCCTGAACATGTCTATGATACGTTCAAGTCTCTACTGTTGGTCTAGATTCACTCTTAACTGTAACAAACACCGCTTCCCTACAGTTCTTTAGTAAAAGTACTTAACACTTCCATAAGGGCCTGACGTGCTAAATCATTAAGAATATCACACTCTCTGCTGGATATTGTGCCACGTAATGATGTCTTCAATCATTTCATCATGCATCATTTAAAAGCTGTAAAATATCACAATTTATGCTTATAGGCACAAAGCTCTAAGTATCCTCAGTCTGCTGTTGATGAGCCTGGTGGAGGTTTTCAATTTGCAACCTGAGTACAAGATCATGTCACAATAATTTGGTTAAGCCAGACAGATAGTGCCATCAGCACTGCTGCAGAGCAAGCAAGGCTTATGAATTTCACTACAATGGTGTAGGGCATCTCCTGGATGAATGAGTGTATCATGTTTTCTGCTATTTTTAATTATTTGCATGTCTTTAGTAAATATGTGATACTGTCAAAATCATAAACAAACAGAGACCAGCCTGGAAAATTCCCTGAGCAGAAAAAATCAGTTCAATCATACAAGCAAAGCTTAATTTATTTTACAAGACTGACTTGACCTGGGCCATTTCTTACTTATGCCTCTGAAAATCAAAAGCAAAACTTACAACTGCTTCCCCAAACAGATTATACAGCAACCACTAACCCAGTTCCCTAACATTTAACAAAATTCTAATATTATAACCAATCATGGTGAAGAATAAAAAGGCACTGTCTTTCCAATGAATAATTTGTTTTTTAGCAATACACTTTGAGCCTCATTCCATGTTTTGGTTTGAGGACTCCTGGTGTGTGAACCGTCTTTGTGATGTGAGCACAATAAATTTTTACTGATTACCAGTTCAATGATACATTGGTTTTACTTCTGTTACTGATGAACTTTAGACAACACATCTACACAAATGCATATACACATGTATTATATATATATATGTATATTTAACCATTTATTAATAAAATTACATCAATGTATTGGTGTCACAAGCCATTCTAATTAGGAACTAAGCTAACCAACTGATATGTTAGGAAAATAAATACCATTATATATGATGGAATGACAAATATCAACCAAAGTGTAGAAAAGTCCAAGTTCTAGTTCTCACTCTGGCTGGCTGTGTAACACTTGGGCAAGTCACTTAACTTCTTTAGACTGTAAGTCTCTCTGTGGTGAAACAAGGGACTCACCAGGGAATGCCGTATGTGGTTTTATCTTTTTGGTTCCTCCAATCATTGGCAGGGCCTCCCAGGAGTCCCATAGTGAGAAGCATTCTAAGGTTGCATCTTCTCACTGGAAAGAATACCATTATCGACATATCAGAATCTGTCATGAGCTCAGGAGTAGGGAAGTGGAGCGTAAGTTCCACTGGGCCAAATACTGAAGGATTACTTTCCCAGACCACTGCAGTGAATAGAGACTAGTAGAAATAAAATGAGAACAACTATCTACATCACCTTAACCACTAGTTTTTATAGCCTTATAAAAGTGTGTTCCTGAATCATGGTAAAAAGTTGTCTTTATCCAACTCACTTATCCTTGAGTTCCATCTCAAATTCTACCTGTTTTACTAGGCCAACCACATGCCAGAATAATAATCGGTAATACTTCAGTAGCACTTACAATGTGTCAAGCAGTGTTGTAAGAATTTTGTATATATAATTCATTAAATTTTCACAGCAACCCTCTTGGGTAGATACCATTTATTCCTATTCTACAGGTGGAGAAAGGTGAGGTACAGGTTAAGTGATTTCCTCAAGATTACAGTCAGTGAGAGAGCTGAAGTGTGAACCAAGGCAGTCTGCTCTAAAGAAATGTGTTTAACCATTGGATGAAATGGTACCTTCTGAATATCCAGGTCAACCATCTCCTATACCATACTTTTTTTTGCATTCTATCATTTTCTGACTGTGTGAGTACAGGAGATCTATTGGTATGGAAAGCACTCTGGCATCGAGACATAATTTTGTAGAGGGTGAGCATACATTCTCGTTTTCTGACTCTGTGTCTTTGGAAGGAGGTGGGGAAATTCAGAGAAGCCTTCCTACATGAAGTGATGCCTGAGTCACTGAGTTATTTAGGGATAAATACCAATTAGTCATGTTAGAATTAGGAGTTAGGATCAGTTTGTTCTTTAATACAAAGATTCTCCCTTGCCAATTGATCATATTGTTTGGACTCCAGAATACATTCTTTTGTAAATGAAGTTGACTATCCCTTCCCCAAATTCAAAGAAAACACTAAATTACCTGTAAAAAAGTTCAGTCCTAGGGCAGTAACGGTACCCCTCCCCAGAGCTGGAAGTGCAGACCCGGGAGAGGACGTGGTGAAGAAGAAATCTCCAGCCACTGCTGAGGAGAGCAGCAGGAAGTGCTAACATATCCTGGCAGAACTGGAGAGTGTCCTTGGACACCTAGAGGGTCTTTTGCCTGAACGTTAGCACAAGTGCTGATGCTCCTTGAGGGCAATGCCCGAAGTTCCAAGGAGTTCTATTTTAATCAATAGAAATTGATAAAAGGCCAGATGAAGAGCTCAGGCAGTGCTTTATCGGGACTCATGCTGCTGCAAAGGGAGAGAGAATGAAGAACAGGTGCCCTTCCTCACACTCTCCAAGGGAGGCATGCTGGTTCCTTAAATGGGGGAGGGGGCGCGGGGTGTGGATAGGAGGGTCAGGCTAGAAGAGTGGCTTAAGTGGTCTGCTCACACTCTTGGTAGCGCTGTGTGCAGGTATCATGGATAGGACCCTGCTTTTGCTCTCAGCACATCAGAAAGCTTAGTTGGTTTGTGGCATTTTGTATTTGATTGTTCATAATTTGCCCCACCCGCCCATGAGCATAGTTATTTTCAGCCCCTAATTATTTATATTCTGTTTGCAGGAGATATTTGTCCAAGTACAAGTGCAAGCCCTCCAGTAAAGAGTCCCAGGTCCCAGCCTGTCTCCGTCCTACCACCTTGACTTGCCCTGCTTGACCATCAATAGCATGGACCCGAGCCGAAGCACAGTAGCTTGCTTGTGCCATCTCTTGCGAGCCATTTTCCTTGTGGACGCCTTCAGTGAGCTGCAGCAACTCTGCTCACGGGCACCACGGTCGCAGCACAGGGCAACTGTGACTGTGGAGACTGGTCTGGACCCAAGCTCAGCTATAGAGTGCCCAGCCAGGCTCACAAATTGACCTTGCTCTGTAGATGACCCTTCATCCCAACCACAGCTTGGAAAGATTACATTTGGCTCCAGGCACTGCTGCTGCTGCTAAGTCACTTCAGTCATGTCCGACTCTGTGCGACCCCATAGACGGCAGCCCACCAGGCTCCGCCGTCCCTGGGACTCTCCAGGCAAGAACACTGGAGTGGGTTGCCATTTCCTTCTCCAATGCATGAAAGTGAAAAGTGAAAGTGAAGTCACTGAGTCGTGTCCAACTCTCAGCGACCCCATGGACTGCAGCCTACCAGGCTCCTCCATCCATGGGAGTTTCCAGACAAGAGTACTGGAGTGGGGTGCCATTGCCTTCTTCAGCTCCAGGCACTAGTGACATTAAAAGTCTTCCATGATTGAACTGGAATGCTTCTTAATCATGAACACAATGGCTAAATTTCCTCTGGTGGCACCAAGTGACTCATCTTTTGTTTGGAGCTGGTTACTTCCTCGTGAGAGGAAGTTTCTGCTGCCTGCCTGTCTCTCTGCCTCAGACTTCCTGGTGGGCTGATGGTATGGTTAGGGCTGTGATACTGTCATAGAACATCTTTTTGAATTAAAGACTAATTTTCCCAGAGAGTGTGGAGTTGAGTATTTCTATTTGAGGTAGGAAAGCAAACATGGACCCATAAATAGACACTCATATGGTCCTTTTCTCCTATTTTCTGTGGCTTTTCATAATTTTTACCAGGGACATAATGTGGGTATGACTCATGAACCTAAATATAATGCAAATGGATTTATAGTAACTTTTCCTGAAACTAAAAAAAAATCAATCCCATCATAATCATGGTAGCTTACTTTACATGTGGAAAGTTTTAAAAGGTCACTCCCAGGTGATGTCCTTGGGTTGTTAGAAAGGGAGGGAAAGATTTAATGAAACTCTTGGTTCCAAAACATTAGGAAATTTTTTGGCTTCAAAAAATATTTGGAGCCAAACATTTCAGGACACAAGAGAGTGAGGGAAAGTTTCTTCTTACAGTCAAGACTTCAGACTCTCCAATAAATCAAAGGTAATGAGCTGGTAACTCCATGAGGATGTGAGGGAAAAGAAGCTACATTTTGGTGAGTTTCAGACAAATAAAAATTGATTCTACTTATACTCTGAGACCTAGTTTAGGGAGGATTGGGCTAATAGGAAAGCATGATAATCAGACAAAGAATAAGAGGGAACCACACTGGACTTCATCTTTGTTTCTGGTTTGGTGATCATGACTTTAACAGTCATATATTTTCAAATTTATTATAATAATAATTTTCAACCTGACCACAACGGTGCTTTATTCCATAGCCAAGCAGAGATACGAGCCTTGTAAGACACATTTACCTGAATACATTGAGAAGCTCAGAGAAGAAGGCAGGAAGGACACGTTTCACTTCTCCAAAGCCACACCAGGATGGCTCTGAGTTAATTACCATGAGAGGACACTCAAACCCAGCTCAAAAGTCTATCTCCTTTAAAGATGATCATATATCCAGGAAACTTGAACGTGCCTGCCTGCCAGGTGATGGGCAAGGGGAAAAACTGATAAAGCTTTTCAGGAGGGTGGGAGCCTAACTCTTCCACAGACAAAAATCTACTTATAAACAAGAAGCCAGTCAGAGGTGACTTCAGTTTACCATCAGGATCTGGGCAAAGGGGAAAATAATCAGGAGGTAGGAGAACAGAAAGAGGGAGTCCAGACTGAAGTGAGAAAATTCAGCACCTGGAGTGGGAATACTGCCCAAACCTCCCCAGTTCCCAGCACTGGTAAGGGGTATCTGAAGGTTCTAAATTCCAGAGAGGTTGAGGAGTGGGGGATGTTTGGTCAAACGGAGCCAGTGTCCAGTGCCAAACATCAGCTCCACCACTGTTGGAGCACATTCTTGGAACCATTTCTGACTTTGAAAAGGTACCTCTCATGAGTCAAAACATTTAGGAGGGCAGCAGAACAAGTCTCCACCTGAAGTCATCTAACATCAGTGTCCACAATCAAAGTAGCCCTAAAAGTAACAGCAAACTCAGTGTGTCCATTAGAATCAGTTCAGTTCAGTCACTCAGTCGTGTCCAACTATTTGTGATCCCATGGACTGCAGCACACCAGGCCTCCCTGTCCATCACCGACTCCCAGAGTTTACTCCAACTCATGTCCATTGAGTCTGTTATGCCATCTAACAACCTCACGCTCTGTCATCCCCTTTCCTCCCACCTTCAGTCTTTCACAGCATCAGGGTATTTTCCAATGAGTCAGTTTTTCACATCAGGTTGCCAAAGGATTGGAGTTTCAGCTTCAACATCAATCCTTCCAATCTATATTCAGGACTGATTTCCTTTAGGATGGACTGGTTGGATCTCCTTGCTGTCCAAGGGACTCTCAAGAACCTGGGATTCTCCAGGCAAGAACACTGGAGTGGGTTGCCATTTCATTCTCCAATGCATGAAACTGAAAAGTGAAAGTGAAGTCGTTCAGTCATGTCTGACTCTTAGCGACCCGATGGACTGCAGCCTACCAGGCTCCTCCGTCCATGGCATTTTCTAGACAAGAGTACTGGAGTGGGTCACCAGTGCCTTCTCTGAAAGTAGGTATACATCAGGCTAATAGAATAATTACAAGCTAACATTTTGTGAATGTCTTTATTTCTAAAACTAATTATTATTAAAAGTCAGATACTTTGATCAATGACATTGTCATATGATACCACTTTCCTTCTAAGAAATAAGATTGAAGTACACATTAAATTCATCACATTTGTTTCATTAGTGGCCATCAATGACCTATAATCAAACAAGTTTATTAGCTGAAGAGACTTGCAGACTTCAATCTGTTAATTTTTTTTCTGTTGTTGACATTAACCAATGTTGTTATTGTTGTGTTCACATTAGGAAAATATCTTCTCTGAGTTAGAAAATAGACCCTGTTGGCAATAATTCTGGGGATATCAAGGATAGGTCTGATTCTTCCCCATCCTGCCCTCAATGTACTATTAGAGGGGCTTGGTGTTCACTGGTGACTATAAATACACTGTCACATTCATGTAAAGATGGTCAACTGAATTGAAAATGCAGGTGTTGTTACACAGCCCTGTGAGTGTTCTACAACAACACTTTCCTATTCTTACTATAGAATTACTTCCTCCACCATTGCATGCTAACCCATTCTTTGCAACTCAGCTCTATAGTTCAGAGTGGTAGCACAGTCCACAATCAACAAGGTCCCAAAGAGCTCATTTCCTCACTTCCCTCTCACTCAAGTATTGTGTCCTTTAAAGTCTCCAGAAAACAAAAGCTGGTCATGAGTGAGGTAATTATAACCCAAGGGTGAGTTTTAACTCTTGACTCTTCTGATTTCTGAATTCCAAATGAATCTTTTCTAACTCACATTGATCTACAGCCATTAACATTTCTCCCTAAATCTGATATAATCTGGTACTTATTGCTTGAAGGCCCAGAGAAGGTATGCAAAATTAAATGATTTGGCATCAAAAGTGTAATTCTTCAAAATCCAATATTCTAGGCAGTAATGGAGGAGCCGTGGGTCTTGGAAAAGAATGAAGAAAACTAAGGAACAGCTAGCTACTTCTTATTGGTATGTTAGACCAAATACCACAGAGGAAAACTGTATGAGTTAAAACATTTGAAAATGTGGGGGTTTCCCTGGTGGTCCAGTGGTTAAGAATCCACCTGCCATTACATGGGTTCGATCCCTGGTCCAAGAAGATCCCACATGCCTAGGGACAACTAAGCCTGGCATAGAGCCCGTCCTGTGTAACAGGAGAAACCACCACAAGGGGAAAATGATGCACTGCAACTAGAGAGTAGCCCCCGCTCGCCGCAGCTAGAGAAAGCCTGTGCAGCAATGATGACCCAGCATAGCAAAGATAATAAAGAAATAAAACACTTGCTAAAAATTTTGCAAATTTGTATCAGAATACGTACAAATTTTATGAATAAGAATAAAAATATCTTTGTCATGAAAATAAAATGCCTGACCAACCTAATGAGTTCAAGAAAATATTTAATAGAAGGGTTCAGAAAAGAAATCCATATCCCTGCAAGGAACTCCTACTTTCCTGTCCCCAACACCACCATTAATTGACAGCACTAAAGAGGAAGGGTGTGGCTGTGAGAGCTGGACTGCGAAGAAGGCTGAGCGCCGAAGAATCGATGCTTTTGAACTGTGGTGTTGGAGAAGACTCTTGACAATAACCTCAGATATGCTGATGACACCACCCTCATGGCAGAAAGTGAGGAGGAGCTAAAAAGCCTCTTGATGAAAGTGAAGGAGGAGAGCGAAAAAGTTGGCTTAAAGCTCAACATTCAGAAAACGAAGATCATGGCATCCGGTTCCATCACTTCATGGGAAATAGATGGGGAAACAGTGGAAATAGTGTCAGACTTTATTTTTTGGGGCTCCAAAATCACTGCAGATGGTGACTGCAGCCATGAAATTAAAAGATGCTTACTCCTTGGAAGAAAAGTTATGACCAACCTGGACAGTATATTCAAAAGCAGAGACACTACTTTGCCGACTAAGGTCTGTCTAGTGAAGGCTATGGTTTTTCCAGTAGTCCTGTATGGATGTGAGAGTTGGACTGTGAAGAAAGCTGAGCGCCGAAGAATCGATGCTTTTGAACTGTGGTGTTGGAGAAGACTCTTGAGAGTCCCTTGGACTGCAAGGAGATCCAACCAGTCCATTCTGAAGGAGGTCAACCCTGGGATTTCTTTGGAAGGAATGATGCTAAAGCTGAAACTCCAGTACTTTGGCCACCTCATGCGAAGAGTTGACTCATTGGAAAAGACTCTGACGCTGGGAGGGATTGGGGGCAGGAGGAGAAGGGGACGACCGAGGATGAGATGGCTGGATGGCATCATGGACTCGATGGACGTGAGTCTGAGTGAACTCTGGGAGATGGTGATGGACAGGGAGGCCTGGCGTGCTGCGATTCATGGGGTCGCAAAGAGTCGGACATGACTGAGCGACTGAACTGAACTGAACTGAGTGAAACTCCCTGCATTTAAAGAGTGCATAGTTTGGTGGTAGACAGATGGACAAGGAAGACAATCAGGGCTCATCCTTTAAACTTATTTACTGATCACCTCTTCTATTCCAGACACCACTGAAGGGACTTGAAAAACTTGAGTGAGCATAGCAGATAAAAGTATCCACCTGTGAGGAGCTTACAGTCTAATAAGGAAAGACAAACAATGAATAATAATCATAAATTAATTACATCATTTGATAGGAAAGAAGTGCTACTAAAATGCAGCAAAAAAGGAGAGATTTGAAGTGTGCAGATAGAGAGGAGTGGAGCAGATTGCAACTTAAAATAGAGCGCTTACACAGGTGCATTGACAAGGTGATATTTGTGCAAGGGTTTGAAGGAGACAAGGGAGTTAGTCACGTAGATAGCCAGGGAAAACATTTCAGCTGCTGCCAAAGCCTTAAATGGGTAGCATGCGTAAACTTGGTTAAAGAGAGAGGAGATCATTAAAAGATGAAGTTAGAGGAATAATAGGAAAGAAGGGGCAGATGCTGTATGGCACTGTAGGCTATTACAAGAGTTCTGAGTGTTACTTTGAGTGAAATGGGGAGTCTTTGGAAGATCTTGAGCAGAACAGTGTTGTGATCTGACTTAATTATAAAAGATGATTCATCACCACGAAAGCACAGTGGAGAGTCACCTAGCCTCATTTGCAAAATCAGGGAAAAGTTTTCAGAAGAGCACTCCCTGAATGTTGAGAGATTAGGAAGACTTAGCTGGGTGAAGGTGGGAATGGGGGATGGAGGATGATGTGGTATATTTTCAGAGAGAGAAAATAGCATTTCTACATTCATTAACAGGGGTATGGTGTGCTTAGGAGTAGGGCATTTGGACAGACAGATCCGGCTATTAATAAGGATGCAATATCCTATGATAGCACACTGAAGAGCAACCACTATGACTTAAGCAGGCAGGAAGGAAGGTTGAGAAAGGCATAAATGAACCGAGGTCTTAGAGATAACAGTGCAATAACAATGAAAGAGTGAGGAAGCCCATGTGAACGTTAAATTCCTGGATGGAGAGAGAAGGAAAGATATAGAGGTGTGCATGGAGAGATCATGATGAAATTAAGAATCTCAAAGAAGCTATAAAATTTAAGGAAGCCTCAAAGTGCTGGAGAAATAAGAAGGGACCAGAAGACAGAAGGTTTTCAGTTTTCAGAATGTAAATTGACTTAAAGCTGTTAACCAGGGAAATAATATGCAGAGATTGTGGCTTGCCTTCAATGTAAACAAATGAAGAGAAGAAAGCAAGACTAGGATCAGAGCTAACAACCAGAGAGCTGTGGAAGGAATCTAGACCAGAGATAATGGGAACTTACATTGCAGTGGCCACAATAAATATATTTGAAAGGAACTAAGGAGAAAAGTTGGCACTAGTGGTAAAAAATTCACCTGCCAATGCAGGAGACACAGGAGCTGAGGGTTTGACCCCTGGAGGGGGAAATGGAAACCCACACCAGTACTCTTGCCTGGAGCATCCCATGGACAGAGGAGCCTGGTAGTCTATAGTCCATGGGGTTGCAAAGAGTTGAACATGACTGAAGTGACTAAACACACACACACACACGTGCGCGAGGAGAGATAAAAGGACAACATTTGACTGGCGTGGGATTGGATATGATGGAGATAAAGAAAGAGGCCATGAATGATGCATAGATTTCTAGCAGTATTCTGGCAGGTGAGCATCATCTACTAATTTTGGAAGGATAGAACTGAAGGCTTCCCAGTGGATGTACTTTCAGTCTGAGACCTGTTGATTCTGAGGTGACTTTGGGACACATGAATTATTTCAGTTGATTAAGTACAGGTCTAATATTCAGGACATAGAGCTGGTCAAGGGCCATCATATAAAAATAAAAGAGCTATGAGAGTGGATAAAATTACCTGGGAAGATTGTATAGAGGACGAGAAGAGAAAATCTGAATATGAGCTACATGGGCAGAAAAGTTGATTCAATTAAAAAAGGGAGAATTAGGTATAGAAGTAGGATGAAAATCAGGAGCATACAGTATCATGAAATCAGAAGAAAAGAAAGTCATGCTCCTTTTGGTTTGTGAGGTTGAAGTACAGAATGTAATACAGTGCCTTTATCCAGATCTCATAAAGCACATCTAGCCAAACTTGACCCATCCAGGAAAAACTGAAATAACTGCCTTGGACTACATTAATCCTGCGGGTAGTACCTTAAAAATTCTGATCTATGTTTTCCAGCATTCACCTTTGTTTATTAGATACAGATGGAGGAGAACACAAAAAGTGCTTCTAAAATAGGATAGCATGGACCTATTGCCATCAGAAAATAGACTGGCAGGTGGAGGAATTTGGTCTTTATAGCAACAGTTTCTGAAGGGAATTCTATCTTGAATTAAAAACCTGTGGCTCCCTAGAGCACAGACACAGGGGTATTCAAGTTCATCAGAGAGACAGATGCCGTGGCTGTGTGTGCAGCCACTCGGGTTTGAATTCCATTACTTTCTCTCCTGGGCTTGCTCGGGCAGATGATATATCTCTGTTGTGAACACAGTATCACCTTGGTATTTCAGAAAAAGGAGACACTCTTTGGAAAAAGACCAAAGAGTCCGTTTCCTGGGAAGATGGTTGCTTAGCAGATACACTCACCTTGAGAGGCGAGAGGTGGGTAGAAGAGTGATACTGAGACCAGTGCCGATTCTATATTAGCTTTAGCCGAGTAGCTGGTTTGCCAGATCCCTAGGGTACTAGGCTATGGAAGGTTCTTGAGCAACAAAATTCCCATCTGAGAACCATGACCATCATGAAAGCAGCAACTCAGATGCCTGCTACTGCTCTAAGATTGATATTCCTGGGCCTGAATTTAGAATAACTAATTGTCATCCCCATGGAGAGATGTTAGGAGTGCTCTTCTCTGTTTTGCTGTAAAATAGATTACTTTGAGGATTGATGAAATATCATTTTGGAATAGCTTGTAGTCCTCAAGTGAAATGAGTTTTACATTTAAAATGCCACTTCTCTGAGTCATGGGAATAGTTTTCTTTTTCTGTTCAGATATACTTTTCTCAAGTCAATATGATACCCAAAACAAAATAAGCAATAATGCCACGTTGAATCTCAAATACTCAGACGGACTTAAGTAGAATTATGTTAAACAAGAAGACTCAGTGTTCTAGATTAAAACAAACAAATGCTGTTGAAGTTACAATAATTATTTAGAGTGGCATTTCTTAAACTTTTAAAATTCTTTTCCCACCATAGAACCTTTTAAAATATTTTCCTTCCTCACTTTCTTTCTCAATAAAGTTTTAATGCCACAGATAGACTTTAAATACGTTTAT
The DNA here is from genome assembly GCA_006410675.1 of Oreotragus oreotragus. Taxonomy (NCBI): domain Eukaryota; kingdom Metazoa; phylum Chordata; class Mammalia; order Artiodactyla; family Bovidae; genus Oreotragus; species Oreotragus oreotragus. Next base: position 387,494 of record SJYX01014575.1, read on the forward strand.
ATATTGTTTGTATGTTCCTGTACTTTTTACATAAAAAGAGCACATTTTTTATTTGCCCTCGTGAGAATCAATTCTTACATTAGATAAATAAATTGAAAAGCCTACTCTGGTGGTAATAAAATATTGTCTCAATGCAATAATTTTCACTGTATAAGGCACATTGGTTAACAAAGACCTACTATATAGTACAGGGAACTCTGCTCAATACTTAATAATCTAAATGGGAAAAGAATTTGAAAAAGAATAGATGCATGTATATACATGGGCTTCCCAGGTGGCACTAGTGGTAAAGAACCCATCTGCCAATGCAGGAGGCGTATAGAAGACAGGGGTTAGACCCCGGGGTCAGGAAGATCCCCTGGAGGAGGGCATGGCAGCCCACTGCAGTATTCTTGCCCAGAGAATCCCATGGAGAGGAGCCCAGCAGGTCACAGTCCATAGGGCAGCAAAGAGTAGGCCATGACTACAGAGACTTGGCACACAAATGTATAACTGAGTCACTTTGCCTCTGTATTCCTGAAACTAACAAAACATTGTTAATCAGCTATACTCCAATATAAAATTTTAAAAAATTAGAGAAAAAACAAACTGGTTAAACTTTAATGTTTTAAAATCACCCATTCATTTATTTGGAATTTCCTGATAGCTCATTTGGTAAAGAATCCGCCTGTAATGCAGGAGACCCGGGTTCAATTCCTGGTTCAGGAAGATCCACTGGAGAAGGGATAGGCTACCCACTCCAGTATTCTTGTGCTTCCCTTGTGGCTTACCTGGTGAAGAATCTGCCCGCAATGTGGGAGACCTGGGTTCAATCCCTGGGTTGGCAAGATCCCCTGGAGAAAGGAAAGGCTACCCATTCCAGTATTCTGGCCTGGAGAATCCCATGGACTATATGGAGTCTCAAAGGATCGATCAAGACTGAGTCACTCTCACTTTCATTCATTCATTCAAGAAAGATATATTGTACCTGCGGAAGACAGTGTTCTAGGTATAGCTCCTTAGAGCATTTTGGGGTTTGAACCTTTCTTACCTCTCTCTGAGAAAACACTGCTGTAGCCCTGCCCCCACACTCTTCTTCTGTGACTTTTCTACACTACAGTCACAATAACCTTTCTCAGAACTGAGTGCATTATTCTTCTACATGAACAACTGCAGTCTCCCCTCATCTAGAAGATTCACTCAGCTTTGAATCAGTCAGGGTGAGTCCCTGCAGCCTCCCTCACATACTCACCACAACACACACCTCTCTTCAGCCTCTGGGCTAATTTGTTCTCTGGTAATACTGAAATTCTTGTGTGTTCTCCCAAACACATCCTGTGGTTTCATGCCTCAGTTTTTTTTTTTTTTCCCCAAGACTTCTGTCTATATGAAATACCATTCCTTCTTCAGTACCCTTCCTGGTCTAACTTCCACTTGCCCTTCAAGACTTGGCTGAGGCAGTATTTCCATCCTTTCAGCTCAAATCTGAGTGAAGAGCTCTCTTCTTGATGCTTTAAAGTCCTCAAGCACAGTCTCTAACTACACATTGCACATGGCATTCAGATTTCCCACTTCCATGCCTACTTCTATCAGTGCTTGAACCCTTTTCTAGTCATCAATAGATCCTCTGTACCTACCACAATCCCTGGAACCCAAAAGGAAAATTGCACATTTATTGAACTCATATATTGAACTAGAAATTCTGGTCCCAGCTGTCTCAAAGTCCAACAAGCAAAGTGGATATGAACCAATCAGGATAATACAACATGGCGTAACAGACGTGGGCATAGGAGCTTATGGGAGCATGTAGGTAAAATAATTTATTTCACTTGGGAGAAATTTAAGGAATGCATCACAAAATAGGTGACATGTTGAGCTTGGTCAAGACTCTTTAGATAAAGAAACCAAGTATTTCAAGAAAAAGGAACAGCACATCCAGTCGAACATGGACTGTAACTCAAACTTTGTGCATTTTAATCATTACTTCTTCATTTCTCCACCTCTCCAGCTCATGGTAAACACCATTCTATTCTCTTCTGCTTCTATGAAACTATTTTTTGATTCCACATGGAAATGAGATTATACAGTATTTATCTTTCTGTGTCTGGCTTATTTCACTTAGCATAATGCTCTCCTAACAAAACAGTACTGTATCCTAAAATTTGCTACGAAGGTAGATTCTATGTTAAGTACTCTTACCACACATATACATAAAAAATAATAAAAATAATAAAGGGTGCAGGAGGAAATTTTGAGGAGGGATGGGTATGTTTATGGCCTTAATGGTGATGGTTTCATGGGTATACATATTTATCTCCAAACTCATCGAGTTATATACATTAAATATGTATACCAATTTTATCTATCAGACCTCAATAAAGTGTTTTTTTTTAAGTATATGGGTATGAAAGAGATGGCATGATTAAGAAGGATGAGGTGATGAGAGAGTAGGTGCCACGGTGTGGGAACACTAGAGGGGGTGACTGCAGAAGGGGAGGAACAAGAAGATGTTTGGGCCAGATTGTCTGGGGCCTCCTTTCACCTGTGGCATCAGAGCTTCCCCTTACATGCTCTCAGGTTTGTTCTTGATTTCGTCCAAAGAAGAGTTCTTTGATTTTCTTATGCAAAGAAGAATTTAGTATTAATTCCATAGTAAGTCTACTGCCTAATGACATTGAAACTAGTATTCAAGACCTCAGGAAGTTTGCTTAGGAAGTTCTCAGACTGCGATGAGATTTTAAAAAGCCCTCATTCACTCATTCATTCATTTATTCACATTAGCTCCACCATTATAACCAAAAAGTTGCTAGCAGAAATTTGAATAGTATTCACTAATATTATGAATGAAAATATTTCTTAGTGAAATTATGCAGCCTGAAGAGATGACTAAATTCTCTTTGAATCTGTATGTTAATATTTCAGGATCTATTTATGGAATAGTCTCTTTTGGTTTCCTATAGTCACATAGAAAAATGTGACTATGCAGATATTGCAGTGCTGTCTTTTAAATGCCTTTTTCTTAATCTCCCATTTTCATAGATTCTGGATTTATACTGTGGATTTACACTGTTTATTCACAAGACCTCACTGACTACCAGGAGAATCACATCACTTCAAGATAAATAAAAATATAAATAAAATCATAGTCCTAGTGTTAAACATAGATCCAGACTGTTTCTGCTCAAGTCTCAGCATCAGCATTAATATGAGCAAGTTGATTAACACTCTAAGCCTCAGTTTTACCATCTATCAAATGGGGATATTAATGAGGATTGAAGTAGTTAGTGCACATAAAGTGCTTAGATGAATGCCTACCTCTCTATAAGTGGCAGTGTATTGAATATTCACTGAATTACAGCCAAGGCAATGCTCTGCTCCAGAGTCTCAAAGAAGGAAGTCAGCAGGGAATTCTGAGAGCAGCATTCAACTACAGTGCAAGGGCATATAAAAATGAGCCTATGGGGATTTTTTCCCTCCAACATTCACCATTTTCTAATAATGACAGAAAGGAGGTGGGGGAGATGGCCTGGTGTAAAAGGGCAAGAGGGAAGTATCCTTGGAAGTGCTTTTTTTGGGGGCACACAATTATAGGAAAAAAACAAAGTACACTTTCCCCATCATAGATTCTAATTTAGGTTAGCAAAAGAACAGATTCAGAACCAAAATTTGGTACAGGAAGCCTCACACCTCTTCTCTGGAATATGGAGCTCTCCTGAGGAAAGGCATCTTCAAACAGATTGCAGGCTCCTTAGAAACAGGCAAGTCTACAGGAATCAGAAAACCTTCCTCCAAGGAAGCAACGGGAAGGGAGCGATGTGGGAGCCAGAGGTCTTCTGATGTGCTGGCTTTGAGAACTGATTTTGAAAAGACTTAAAGGAAAAAAATAAAGAAATTGGAGGTGCTACGTTCGGTAACCCTCGATGTGTTGACCTTGACTTATTAATTCATGTGCGCTTCCTATTTAGGATGCTTCAATCACTGCTTTTAGCACAACGATAAAAATTCCTAACTGTTCTATTGGCTCTGAACAATGGCCAGCTGTTCCTGTGGTTTCATTTCTGTCACTCTTCCTCCCACTGAATTCTAGACACAGCCTCAGTCTTGCTTATCTTGACCAGACTAATTTTCCCCAGGGAATTTTGTAAATGCTGTTTGATTGTTGTTAGTTTGCTGTTTCTTTTTTTTTTTTTTTCACCAAGAATACCTTATCTTTCCTGCCTCTTCACTTGATCAACTAACTCACTTCTCTTTCAGGAGATAGTTTAAATGTCACTGCTTCAAAGCACTAGACAAAATTGTAATTATATTTATGTGTTTGATCAATACCTCTCTCCAATTAGACAGCAATGACTTTGAGGACAAAGATTCTCTGTTTTCCTACTGTTGTAGCCCAAGTGCTTAGCACAGCACCTGACGTAGACTAAGTACTCAATAAATACATATTGAATAAATAGGTTTTATTTTTAGAAATTTCTTTCAAAGGATAAAGTTTATTAGAATTAAACTTAATCAGATTTCTTTATGTACTATCAATTTATAATTAAATTATTAGTTTTAATTTCTTATCTTTTAATTAGATTTAAATGTGTTAGGAATCCATGTCAAATTCATATTCAAGTGTGTGTGCGCGCGAGTGTGTGTTTATGTATGTATGTGTATACATAGTACTTTTACAACAAATGCATTTTATATATACTACTCTTCTAAATTCTCTATACTTCTGTATTTTGTGGTTATGAATGAACAATTATAGATAATAAAACACATGCATCTTTCAGTGAATTTTATCAGAGTATATTTAAGTTTCAATGAAATGTTTCTTTTGTTGAAATGAATAGAATCTCTGAATTAAATTATTAATTTTTATAGAAAGTAGAGGAAATGGCAACCCATTCCAGTATTCTTGCCTAGATAATTTCATGGACAGAGTTTGGATGGCTACCGGCCATGGGGTTGAAAAGAGTCAGACACAACTGAGTGACTAACACACACACACACTCCCACACACACACACACACACTCCCACACACACACACTCCCCCCCACACACACACACTCACATGCACACTCACACACACACACTCACTCACACACACACACACACACACACTATTTTTACAGAACTCTCTGATGCTCTTGGAAATAAAGATTACAATGAAAATGTCAGAGCCTTGTTACTGTCTTTCCCAAACCCAGCCTCTGCTGAGAAATGGAGGCCTCCCTGATCTGCAAAATTTAGGATAATGATAACAGGTCTTTCTTCCCCTGGGCAACTGAGTCACCCAGGACCAACTTATTAAAATCAAGTCAGACATATTTTAAAATGTGATTTCTTGTCAATCTGGCCATTTCTAAAAGCTTAGAAATTTCACTTGAAAATGTAAAGAGAAAGATGAAACAAAAATAAACTCTTTCCCCAAAAGGTTGGCATTTCATGCACTGAATCATACAGCGATAAAAGGCAAGGCCTTTGCATCTGTAGGTTTAAATCCCAGAAAGGGCTTCAAAACAACCTCAGGTAGACATTTCATGCAAAGATGGGAACAATAAAGGACAGAACCGGTACGAACCTAACAGAAGCAGAAGATAATAAGAAGAGATGGCAAGAATAAACCAAAGAACTATACAGAAAAGATTTTAATGACCCAAATAACCACAATGGTGTGATCACTTACCTAGAATCAGAAACCCTGGCGTGTGAAGTCAAGTAGGCCTTAGGAAGCATCACTACAAACAAAGCGAGTGGAAGTGATAGAATTCCAGCTGAGCTATCTCAAATCCTAAAAGATGATGCTGTGAAAGTGCTGTACTCAATATGCCAGCAAATTTGGAAAACTCAGCAGTGGCCACAGGACTGGAAAAGGTCAGTTTTCATTCTAGTCCCAAAAAAAGGCAACACCAAAGAATGTTCGAACTACTGCACAATTGCACTCATCTCATTCACTAGCAAAGTAATGCTCACAATTCTCCAAGCGAGGCTTCAACAGTATATGAAGTGAAAACTTCCAGATGTTCAAGCTGGATTTAGAAAAGGCAGAGATCAAACTGTCAATATCTACTGGATCATTGAAAAAGCAAAAGAGCTCCAGAAAAACATCTACTTCTGCATTATTGATACGCCAAAGCCTTTGATTGTGTGGATCACAACAAACTGGAAAATTCTTGAAGAGATGGGAATACCAGATCACCTTTCCTCACTCCTGAGAAATCTGTATGCAGGTTAAGAAGCAACAGTTAGAACTGGACGTGGAACAACAGACTGCTTTCAAATAGGAAAAGGAGTATGTCCAGGCTATAGATTGTCACCCTATTTATAACTTCTATGCAGATTCCCTGGGTCGGGAAGATCCCCTGGAAAAGGAAATGGCAACCTGTTCCAGCACTCTTGCCTGGAAAATGTTATGGACAGAGCAGTCTGGTAGGCTACAGTCCATGGGGTCACAAAGAGTCAGACACAACTGAATGACTGAACTGAACTGAGACAGACAGGTGTGTCTCAGAGATGGTAACCTGCGTGAAGGATACATGAGCTGCTATCACACCAGGAATATTGGAGGACTGAGTGACCCTCGCTTTTACCCTAACCATCCAAGCTGCTTCCAGTTTTCAAAGGGACAGATTCCAAGTCCTCAAGAAGACAAGGGAACCATCACCCCTCCCTCCCTTGCCTGGAAGCTTGTTAGTTTAATTTGATTTTGTGTTTGTTTAACAAAAAGTAATGCAGTCAAATCAAAGCAAAAGATGCCATCCGTTTCCTTTGATGATGGCAACTGGAGCCCTTTTTTATTGTGGCAAGGAAGAAAACCGTTAAAAAGCCATTTTCAATTAAAATAAGATCATATAAACTGCAAGAAGAAGGGCGTTTAGAGTTCCTAAAGTGTGCTGTGTCCTCAGGCGCATCGTTCACTCCAGTCCCTGTTTCAGAAAGAGTCATAAACCAGAATAACGAATGTAAGCATGGTCAGCCCTTGATGGAGCCCCAGCTGCCGGGGGAATATTCTGTCTGCTGATTTTCTAAAGGAGAGAAGGAAGAAAGAAAGCTTTGTACACTCTAAACAAAGAGTCCCTTCAGTGTATTGGCAAGATTTAGATTGCCAGGAGGCAGACAATGGGTTCTCTTTCAAGGGTAATATCTTAATATAATGAAGACTTGTATGTGGGATCAAGTGTTCTCACCTCACAGACTTTTCCTGGGAACCACATAGCCCCTCACTCAGTGCCAATGCTTGGGGAATTCAGGGACTCAAAACTCAGAAGAGATTTACTTTATTCAAAGTTTACAGTTTCTATTTATTGGCACCCGCCTGTCCTTTCTCCCCTTTGGAAAGATTTCCATTTGCAAAGAAAAAGCTGCAGCTGAATTGGTGCAGAAAGGAAGTTTTAGCATTTCTGATTTTGCCTGGAACAAAATCAAGGACTATCCCGTCTTGGGATTCAAGGATCTCAGGATAGCAGAGATAGTAATGCCAAAAGCCACGAAAGAAATCGGTCACCCATGAACTGTGGTCACACACATTCACTGAAAAGTTGCCCTTTACTATTGGCAGAATCATTTTATCAATTCAGATTTACTATTGACTATTTGTGGTTTATTGGAAGTTCTAGTGGAATTCTGTATGCTTTTAATTTTAGCAATGGAGACATGTTATTCATTATAAAATGTACATTTATTAAGAGAAGATGGTCTCTGTGAGGGGAAATGGTATACAAGACTATTTTCTAAAATGGAAGTGTAGCTGCTGTATAATATTACATAAGTTACAGGTGTACAATATAGTGATTCACAGTTTTTAAAGGTTATACTCCATTTATGGTGGTGGTTTAATCACTAAGTCATTTCCAACTCTTGCGACCCCCTGGACTGTAGCCCTCCAGGCTTCTCTGCCCACGGGATTTCCCAGGCAAGAATACTGGATTCAGTTTCCATTTCCATCTCCAGGGAACCTTCCCAACCCAGGGGTCAAACACACATATCCTGCAGTGCAGGTGGATTATTTATCAATTGAGCCATCAGGGAAGCCCATCACCCATTTATAGTTATTATTAAACAATGGCTACATTTCCTGTGTTGTGCAATATATCCTTGTAGCTTATATTATACATAGTAGTTTGTACTTCTTACTCTCCTACCTCTATATTGCTCCTCTCCCCTTACTTCTCCCCACTCACTGGTAGCCACTAGTTTGTTCTCTATATCTGTGAGTCTGCTTCTTTTTTATTATATTCGGTAACTTGTTGTGTTTTTAGATTCTATATATGAATGTAATCATACAATATTTGTCTTTCTTTGTTTTATTTACCTCACTTAGCACAATACTCTTCAAGTCCACCCAAGTTGTTGCAAATGGCAAAAATTGCATTCTTTTTCATGGCTGAGTAGTATTTAGTTTCATCAAAAAGGACAGAAATGGAAAGGACCTAACAGAAGCAGAAGAGATTAACAAGAGGTGGCAAGAACACACAGAAGAATTATACAAAAAAAGGGCCTTAATAACCTCAATAACCATGATGATGTGGTCATTCACTTAGATCCAAACATCCTGGAGTCTGAAGTCAAGTGGACCTTAGGCAGCATTACTATGAACCAAGTTAGTGGAGGTGATGGAATGCCAGCTGAGCTATTTCAAATTCTAAAAGATGATGCTGTGAAAGTGCTGCACTCAATATGCCCACACATTTGGAAAATTCAGCAGTGGCCACAGAACTGGAAAACGTCAGTTTTCATTCCAATCTCAAAGAAGGGCAATGCCAAAGAATGTTCAAACTATTATACAATTGCACTCATTTCACATGCTAGCAAAGTAGTTCTCAAAATCCTTCAAATTAGGCTTCAACAGTACATGAACTGAGATCTTCCACATGTTCCAGCTGGATTTAGAAAAGGCAGAGGAACCAGAGATCAAATTGCCAACATTCATTGGATCATAGAAAAAGCAAGATTATTTGAGATAAACATCTACTTCTGCTTCATTGACAATGCTAAAGCCTTTGACTGTGTGAATCACAATAAACTGTGGAAAATTTTTCAAGAGATGGGAATACCAGACTCCCTTACTTGCCTCCTGAGAAAACAGTGGCCACAGAACTGGAAAACGTCAGTTTTCATTCCAATCTCAAAGAAGGGCAATGCCAAAGAATGTTCAAACTATTATACAATTGCACTCATTTCACATGCTAGCAAAGTAGTTCTCAAAATCCTTCAAATTAGGCTTCAACAGTACATGAACTGAGATCTTCCACATGTTCCAGCTGGATTTAGAAAAGGCAGAGGAACCAGAGATCAAATTGCCAACATTCATTGGATCATAGAAAAAGCAAGATTATTTGAGATAAACATCTACTTCTGCTTCATTGACAATGCTAAAGCCTTTGACTGTGTGAATCACAATAAACTGTGGAAAATTTTTCAAGAGATGGGAATACCAGACTCCCTTACTTGCCTCCTGAGAAACCTGTGTGAAAGTCAAGAAGCAATAGTTAGAACTGGATGTGGAACAATGAACTTATTCAAAATTGGGAAAGGAGTATATCAAAGCTGAATATTATGACCCTGCTTTTGTAACTTCTATGCAGAGTATATCATGCAAAATGCTGGGCTGGATGACTTACAAGCTGGAATCAAGATTTCCAGGAGAAATATCAACAACCTCAGATTTGCAGATGATGCAACTCTAATGGCAGAAAGTGAAGAGGGACTAAGGAGCCTCTTGATGAGGGTGAGAGAGGCGAGTGAAAAAGCTGGCTTGAAACTCAGCATTCTAAAAATGAAGATCATGCCATCCAGTCCCATCACTTCGTGGCAAATAGAAGAGGGGAAAGTGGAAGTAGCGAAAGATTTTCTTTTGGGGGCTCCAAAATCCCTGCAGAAGGTCACTGCAGCCATGAAATTAAAAGATGCTTGCTCCTTGGAAGGAAAGCTATGACCAATTTAGACAGTATATTGAAAAGTAGAGACATCGCTTTGCCAACAAAGGTCTGTCTCATCAAAGATATGGTTTTTCCAGTAGTCATGTGTGGACATGAGAACTGGACATAAAGAAGACTGAGTGCCAAAGAACTGATGCTTTTGCACTGTGGTGCTGTAAAAGACCCTTGAGAGTTCCTTGGACTGCATGGAGATCAAACTAGTCAATTCTAAAGGAAATTAAATCCTGAACACTCACTGGAAGGACCGATGCTGAAGCTGAATATCCAATACCTTGGCCACCTGAAAGAAAATGCTGCCTCACTAGAAAAGACCCTGATGCTGTGAAAGACTGAGGGCAGAAGGAGAAGGGGGTGACAGAGGATGAGATGGTTGGATGCCATCACTGACTCAATGGACTTGAGTTTTAGCAAACTCTGGGAGATAGTGAAGAACAGGGAAGCCTGGCTTGCTGCAGGTGATGGGATCACAAAGAGTTGGACAAGATTTACGGCCTGAACAACAACAATGAAAAGAGGAGGGCAGAGAAGATGGTTAACTTCAGTCTTAGTTTATCATGTCAAGGGAAACCAAAATTCTGAATGTTTACCACAACTAGGTACATGTAACAAACTAAAACACACTGCAATGTGCTGAAATCAAATACATGTGGATACTGATGTAAACCTGTCACAAACTCCCATTCTTTCTCAGTGTATATCTCACATTATATGTAACAAGTGTCAATGAGACATATGAGACAAAGAGAGTGTCATTGTCAGTCCAGATGGTGAGCGACAGTGAGACCTGCATGCTGCAGTCCATAGGGTCACAAAGAGTCGGACACAACTTGGCAACTGGACAATAACAAAAATATTATAAAAGCTAACTTTTTTCTCTCAAGATAAATATATAAATAAAAAAGTCTAACATATTTTTCCTGCATCCCAATGAATTATCCTGCTCTTCACTTTACCAAGGCAGAAATATATGGCAGGATTCTACAGCAGGGACAGTTTACCCAGCTAAAATACTCCTTGGCATAATAAACCATGAATTAACGATGCAAAGAAGGGGTTAAGTGAAGCGTGTCCCAAAGGTACGTAAGAGCATGAGTAAAAGCCTAAAGGATAAAACAGCACAGTGTGTGTAGGAAAACCAAAAACAGTTTGAAATTTGCAGTTCTGAACTGCTAGGACACAAAGCTCATCTCCCTGGCATTCACTCCTAAAAATCAACCAGAGACATCCTTATCTCTACCATAGGAAATAAAGCTGCCAGTGGATCCCAGCCTGATCTTTCCCACCTTCCTCTCCTCACAGTAACAGTGTCCTGTACTCACCCTACATTATCAAATCCCAGATGTCTAAACTGGAAAACAGACAAGAGTTGTACTGCTTGTTCCCAAAAGAATATGAAACCTAAGTTCCACTTTATTGCAGAAAATGAATTTCTATTGCACACCTGCACTTTTTACACTACCTTTTCTCAGAAGGTATCTCAGTAAAAAACAAGTGATCATGACAGTGACTTCCAACAAGTAGTAATACAATTCCATAGAATGCTGAAAGCATACACAGAATACTGGTGATACATTAGATGAGGTCCACATTACTGCTTTCCCTTTCACCCTGAAGGAAAGCTAAAACAGCCAGCACCTCAAAAGAGGAAGTAAGATTCTCTTGCCTCAACAACCACTTAGCAGACATCAGGCAATAAGCACCCATTACCTAATAAAGAGTTCTCAACGTATTTAAGTTTTCCATACCCCCTAAGTCAAATTGACGCTTTTAATCAACAAACAATGCATACCAGCCTAGCCAATTCATTGCTCTCTACCAACCTTCTTCAACTGTATTTGGTTGTTCATTCAGTCAGTCATTAAATTACTCAATGAGTGTTAATGATGAACCGCGCATTGGTGCTAGGTATTATGATGAAAACAGATGTTTCTTCCCAATATGATAAAACATTTCCCCAGCTTGTTACCATTTAATCTCAAGAACCATACCTTTCATTAATTAAAATTCTCTTCATATTTTTTTTACTTAAAATTCTGAGAATACAAATATAAGACTCACATCCAAGTTACTATAATGTAAGTTTGCTCCAAAAGTAAAACAACTGGGATAAGAAAATAACACAACTTACACAGTAGGTGTTCAATAAGTCTCTGTTAATATCAATTATGCTCATAAAAAAATAATCTAAAATACATAATAATTAGCTTGCAATGGTTTTAAGGCAAGTGTTCAAACTCATGTGTGTGTGAAGAGCTACTTTTATCTAAATTATATACATGAATGAAGAAATTTTTTTAAATCCTACACTACCTTTGTTTCTATTTTAACTACCATCACGAAAAGAAATTACAGATCTGTCATTATGAAGGAATAATCAGAAATATGCAATATTAGATACATGGTGCAAAATATAATAATTTTCTTTTTGCCAAAAATTGTGCTGGGTTCTGTGGGAAAACAAAGGCAAAGAAGACATCGTTCTGCACTCACAGGTTCATAATCTATGAAGGAGAAAAAGATACAAGATAACAGGAACAAAGAAAAATACAACAGAACTAAAACACAGAGGCCCAAAGATTATTATATTAAGGAAAATACCCAATTCAAGATAATTTAAGTAAACCTTTAGGTAACATCAATTACATTTAAGTAAGGCTGTGCTGAAGTTAAGAATACAACTGTAGATCACACTGATCATTAAATTTTGTAGACACCTATGATTCAATACACCAACAAATAAGAAACTGTTTAAATATCCTTTAAAAATGATCAAATTCATCAGTAATTTAAGGTTCTTTACAGGCTTCCCTAGTGGCTCAGATGGTAAAGCGTCTGTCTGCAATGCAGGAGACCCGGGTTCAATCCCTGGGTTGGGAAGATTCCTTGGAGAAGGAAATGGCAGCCCACTCCAGTATTCTTGCCTGGAAAATCCCATGGACCGTGGAGCCTGGTAGGCTACAGTCCATGGGATAGCAAAGAGTCGGACACGACTAAGCAACTTCACTTTTCTCTCACAGCATCACCTAGGCAATTTTATACTTCATTCAAAACCTTCTCACTGTATAGAAAGGCAAGGGCACACAATTAAATGACTGCTGAATTACAGAGTTGACAATATTAGAAAATCTCCTCTGTTTAGGTACAGATCAATAATCATTTTGTGATGCTCACATGAAAAATAAAATATATGAACAAATGTCAAATATCCTGGTTAGTAATATATTTTATAATGCAGAAGTAAACTGACATCTACTAAATAAAGAATGACTCCTGGATTTAATATGAGGTTGTCAAATATCTCAAACTGTAGTCAAAATATTTTATTTCCTTTAGACAGCTGAAGTGAAACTACAGCTACAAATATTTTTCAAGGCCTAATTTAAAGACAGAGTACCTAATTTACTTAAAAACTAATAGCACCCTGTCATCTAGTCCTAAATAACATTTCCAAAACAGCGGTAATTTTCTAAAACCACAGTATACAAAACATGAATGCTAATATTTTTCTTATTCATATTCAAAGATGATGATTAATTGCATACAGGTTAAAATTTCAATGAAGGGACAATATGAAGATGTAGCATAAAGTCCTAAAGCAGTCTACTTTTTAAATTCAGTGACACTATAGGCTGCTTTGACACTTTCCCTAACTTTAATAGGTTATTATAGTCATTAACTCAGAATCAAGGTACAAACCTACTTCGGGGAACTGGCAAACATTTATAACTGTAGATTTCTCCATCTTCCAGGTCTACCAAGAAATTATGCTTTTTTCAGAATTTTTAAAATTAATTTGAAGGTTGGTTACAATCTTGCAAGAAAGTTACTATCTTACCAAAAACAAAGAAATGAAAAAAAATACTTAAATTGCAATACAAGCAGAACCCTCTCTGGGGACAACCAGCATCTAACAACTTTGGGAAGGGTGCAATATAAGCACTTGCCTTAAGGTAGGACAACTCAGAAGGTTCATCCCAGCTCCAGAGCTTCCTATAGGCTTGGCTAAGACCTTGGGGTGACGGTATCAAAGCCCAGCTCTCTGTCTACTCAACCCTCTTCCCTTCACTTGCCCATAGGCATGGATTCCAAGGGAATGCCAGAATAAAGTGCACACAAATCTCAGAGAATTAGGGTCTATTTCTTGGGAAATGTAATCTCTAAGTCTACTATTTAGGTGGCAAGAAATTCTGCAATCAGTAGACTTTCACCCAAATAAGAATCAGGGGTAGACTTTGGTAACCTTAAGGAGAGAAAGAAACTAAAATTACATTTCCACTTCTCTCAATCAAACAGGGTAGGTCTTAGGCTGGTTTCAGGGTATTTTTTTTGGAGGCAGTGTGGGAGAGGATCATCTTAGGAAAGCTTCCTTTATGCTTAGGGCCATGTACTGTGCAGAGTCATGCGGAACCTTTATATCCTCTGGCACAGCAGAAAGGCCACCAAGTCTAGACTACTCATAAATAGTGACCTGTTAGGTCAGTCACCTAACAGGTGACTCATAAATAGTGACCTGTTAGGTCAGTTACCTAACAGGTGACAGTCACCTATCAGTCACCTGTTAGGATTTCCCTCTGGATACCATTATGTGAAGAATAATGTATCAAAAGCTCAGAAGATCTAAACTTACTTCTAAAGAAAACAATTGTTATGGTCAGTCTAATGGGAGAGTTTTTCAAGTCTAAACTGCCCAGCATGTCCTGGCTATTTTAAACAGTGCTGTGATGAACATTGGGGTACATGTGTCTCTTTCAATTCTGGTTTCCTTGGTATGTATGCCCAGCAGTGGGATTGCTGGGTCATAAGGCAGTTCTATTTGCAATTTCTTAAGGAATCTCCACACTGTTCTCCATAGTGGCTGTACTAGTTTGCATTCCCACCAACAGTGTAAAAGGGTTCCCTTTTCTCCACACCCTCTCCAGCATTTATTGCTTGCAGACTTTTGGATCGCAGCCATTCTGACTGGTGTGAAGTGGTATCTCATTGTGGTCTTGATTTGCATTTCTCTGATAATGAGTGACGTTGAGCATCTTTTCATGTGTTTGTTAGCCATCCGTATGTCTTCTTTGGAGAAATGTCTATTTAGTTCTTTGGCCCATTTTTTGATTGGGTCGTTTATTTTTCTGGANTATGCTTATTTGACTTTATCCAAATGGATGTTTTCAATAAACTCTAGTTTTTAGGGAAGCTTAAATTTACGGCAATTACACAGAGAGTGCTGAGAGCGTCCATATATATCCTCTCTCCTATTACTAAAATTTACATGAGTACAGTACATTGGTTACAATCAAAGAACCAATATTGATACATTATTATTAGCTGAAGTCCATAGTTTACTTTATATTTTACTCTTTGTGCGTGCGTGCTAACTTGCTTCAGCTGTGTCCGACTCTTTGCAACCCCATGGACTGCAGCCCGCGAGGCTCCTCTGTCCATGGGGATTCTCCAGGCAAGAATCCTAGAGTGGGTTGCCATGCCCTCCCCTAGGGGATCTTCCCAACCCAGGGATTGAACACACATCTCTTATTTCTCCTGCATTGGTAGGTGGGTCCTTTACTACTAGCTCCACCTGGGAAGCCAGTCAGTTCTATAGATTTTGACAAATGAAAAATGTCCTGAATCCACCATCACAGAGCCNTCTCTTATTTCTCCTGCATTGGTAGGTGGGTCCTTTACTACTAGCTCCACCTGGGAAGCCAGTCAGTTCTATAGATTTTGACAAATGAAAAATGTCCTGAATCCACCATCACAGAGCCATACAGAATAGTTTCATTGCCCTAAATATCTTCTGTGCTCCACCTATTCAGCTTATCCTCCCTTCCTTTAAACCCTTGGCAACCATTGATCTTTTACTATACATATTGTTTTGTATGTCTGTAGTAAAATATGCAGAATATAAAATTTACAGTTTTACCAATTTTTAAGTGGACAGTTCAGCAGGCATTAAGTACACTCACACTGCAAGCATCACCACTCTTCAATTGTCTCTTTTTCTTTCCCCAAATGCCATGCTGTTGGAATGGACAACATATAGCCTTTTTAGACTGACTTTTTAAACTTATCGTTAAGCATGTAAGTTTCCTCCATGGCTTCTGGTGGTTCATTTCTTTTCATACTGAATATTATTCCCTTTTATTGATGTATTGGGCTTCCCTGCTGGCTCAGATGGTAAAGAATTTGCTACAATGAAGAAGACCCAGGTTCAATCCCTGGGTTAGGAAGATCTTCTGGAGAAGGGAATGGCTACCCACTCCAATATTCTTGCCTGGAGAATTTCATGGGCAGAGTAGCCTGGCAAGTTACAGTCTATGGGGTCGCAAAGAGTCAGACACAACTGAAGTGACTTAGTATGTACACATGCACCTTTACTATTCAGGCTGATCCTTGGCACAGAGACAGCCTACAACATAAATNAGAGTAGCCTGGCAGACTACAGTCCATAGAGTCACAGAGTTGGATACGACTGAGTGACTAACACACACACACACATATGGATGCATTAGAGTTTGTTCATCCATTCAGGTATTGTAGGGCATCATGGTTGCTGCCAAGTTTTGGCAATTATGAATGAATCTCCTGTAAACATCCATGTGCATGTTTTTGTGTAGACATATCTTCAGTTCATTCTGATAAATACCTAGGAATGAGGTTGCTGGATCATATGGTAAGACTAGGTTTAGCTTTAAGAAGCTGTCAGACTGTCTTCCAGAATAGCTGTTGCATTTTGTACTCCCACCTAGAAAGAATGAGAATTCCTGTTGCTCCAAGTTTGGTGGAGCATTTGGTGTTGTCAGCATTTTGGATCTTAGCCATCCTAATAGAGATGTAGTGGTATCTTACTGTTTTAATAAATGGACGTTTTAGAACTTTCCAAATTACAATGTTGAAGAGAATCCTCAGTACAGTATAAGAAAATGCTCACCTATTTAAATGATCTCTGATCCATTACTGGCAAAGTTTGTCACTCTAAAGTTGGTCTGCTTTAGATATTTACTAGATCAGTTTCTGGGTCTTTAGCAACTTTTCAGTTCAAGATGAAATGATTGATCCCTCTTCTGAGCTCTTACAGCACACTGTTCATTCTTACATTACTTGCTTATCACACTGCACCATAAGCATCTATTGCTATGCCACACTTTCTCACTGGACTTTGAGGTTCTAACGGCAGAAAACTTGAGGTTCATGAGTCTGCAGCCCTGTGCTGAGCAGAGTCTCTATGTGGCGATCATCACCTTAGAGCTGTTCCTGACTATGACAGATATTGGTGGAGAACATGTGCATGTGTGCATGTTAAGTAGCTTCAGTGGCACCTGGCCCTTTGCTACACAATGCACTGTAGGGCACCAGGCTCCTCCGTCCATGGGATTCTCCAGGCCAGACTACTGCAGCGCGTTGCCATGCTCTCCTCCAGGGGATCTTCCGGACTCAGGGATCGAACCTTACATCTCTTACATCTCTTGCCTTGGCAGGAGGGTGCTTTATTCACCTGTCTCTTATACACATCTAGATGTGTATAAGAGACAGCATATATGGAATTTATAAAGATGGTAATGAGGACCCTGTATGCAAGACAGCAAAAGAGACACAGATGTGTAGAGTGGACTTTTGGACTCTGAGGGAGAAGGAGAGGGAGAGGGTGGGATGATTTGGGAGAATAGCATTGAAATATGTATACTATCATGTAAGAAACGAATCACCAGTCTATGTTTGATGCAGGATGCAGGATGCTTGGGGCTGGTGCATGGGGATGATCCGGAGGGATGATGTGGGGTGGGAGGTGGGAAAGGGGTTCATGTTTGGGAGTTCGTGTACACCTGTGGCAGATTCATGTCAATGTATGCCAAAACCAATAGAGTACTGTAAAGTAAAACAAAAAAATAAAATAAAATAAAATAAAATAAACTGCCCAGCAGAAGCTGGGGTGGGGGCGAGGTGGTATTTACTACATTATTGCAGCCTTTTGTGTGTCGTACTTTGTGCATCTCTATGTCCCTGACGTGTTCTTTCAAAGATGAATGTAGCATCCAAATCAGATGTTCAATTTTTTTTTAAGTTAAATTCAGAGATTTTTTATTTCTTAGAGAAAATGCTAACAGGCAGAATGAACACAAACAGAATTTAATTTGATCATAATATCACAGGTGCTAATGTGTCAGTGTGCCTATGGACCCATGTAATCATGCATAATTATGAGGGGGTGATTTCTTTGGCCTTTCCCTTTTAATCAGTGACAACTGCAGGTGCAAAGGGTAGAGGAATATGTCATTTGTTCTGCAAGAGAATAAGATTCATTATGCTGTTAATTCTATAATTTCCTCCTGACAGTGGTCTTACAAAGTCAGAGTCTTTTAATAGTACCAAAAGAGTGCAAAATCTTGAGCCAATTAGTCTGAGAAGAGTGTTTTCCATTGTGTTATCTATTGGTTATGCTTTTGGGAAACTGTGTTACCTGACACTTAGTATTCTTTCACAACATGGAAAATTCCTAGGAACTTAATAACATACAATGAATATTGCCAAACCATATTGGTGCCATATATGTATCTTACTTGTTAATGTACTGCCCTTATCCTTGTATATTTCCTCTTTGCCACATTTAGAAAAGCACCAGAGGATATCCAGTTTGAAAATATCCTTAAGATGTTCATAATCAGTGACTACACTCTCTAAAAATATGTTATCCAAACAGAGTTCCATGGTACAATACTTCATAAGCTAAATGAAAGATATTCCTAAGACAAATACTCTTTTGGTAGAATAAATGTAGGTAATATTAAAGCCTCTTTGATGTTCACAATAGACATAGTAGCATATTAAGCATATTGCCATGCTAAGGACATGGAGATGTTATTGAAATAAGAATGTATTTCACTATTATCAAACTGGCATTTTCCAAACTTATTTGACCCAAGAATAGTCTCAAAACTATTAACACACATGCATGCACACACAAACACTCCCTTTTTGTTTCTTCCCAGAAACCATCAAGATACATCTACTGTTCCCAATGTTCTACAAAACACTGTTCTGGAATTATTGTAGGAGAGCACCCTTTTCAAAGGCTCAACTGTAATGTATATTTCAGGGACTTGAAATTCTCACAGCCTCCTAAGTCAAACCCTCCCATCTTTGGCCTGCCCCCACTATTAGAATTCTTTCTGACCACCCACTAGTCTTTCTTCAGTTCACCTAGAACAAGACTATCCCTCTGTGACATAATATTCCTTTAAATATTTTCAAATGATTGGGAACTTCCTGCCCCACTATCTGTATCTGCCCTTCTCCATCTTTAACATCTCATTTTCTTTCCTTTAGATGATCAATTAAGAACTTTCTTATGGTCCTTTCACTCCCTTCTGAACATTTCACTTTGTCTATACTCCCTCCAAAAGAGGTACCTCTGGAAGATCATGCAGTTTTCTAACTTAGGTAGAGAGTATCACAGAGTATCTCCACCCTTATTCTGGGTACTATAGCTCTCTTATTACCACCTAAGATTGTTTTGACCATTTCTCTATTCATGTTTCCCATTCATTGCATCGTCATCTTTTGGGAATTCTTTAACAGCTTCTTCTGAAGCAAGCAAGAATGTATTAGGCAGTACCCCCTCAAGCTCTATTTCTAGAAGAGCCAACACCAGCTTGTTTTCTTATGCATTCTTCTTCCTCTTGAGTTCAAGAAATCTCTGTCACCAAAAAAATATACCAAGTATGCATGAGGTATGGTCCCACTAGAAATGTAAGAAAAGCCTTCAAGAGTTGTCTGAGACTGGATGGTGCTGGAGATTAAAGTATGGCAGCAGATGAGAAATATGCAAGTCTGGATCTTCTAGGAAGTAGCTCCAGCTGGCAGTAGCAATGGTGTTGTCAGGGGATGTTAGACATCCAGGTGAGTCTCCTCTGGGTTGTTTTAGAGTAAGGATGGCAATGAATAAGAGAAATATATTTTTCTCTGAAACTTGAAGTCATATATGCATGTTAATATTGGGCCGTGTAAATTATCTTACTGCCCGCTTGAGTCTGCACTTAGTGAGTACTGAAGCACGGTCTGGTCAAGTGACATAATGACAATAATGCTTCCCTTCCTCATTGCAGTTTTAATTAAGTCATTAATTACCTAGCTATTGATTCTAAAAGTCATTGAGAGAAGTATGTATCACGTAAAGGGGGAACATTATTTGCAACTGTGTCTGGTTATATTTTAGGGCAGCGTTTGACAATGTGATCCTAAAAGCACATGCTATGCTTTTTTTCTTAATTAAAATCTCCCTCACATTTATTTAGAATGCAATCAAAATAATACCTAGAAAGGTGAAATAAAATGCTCCCTCATGGCAGACCATATCCAGTCCTGGATTATCTCATGGGAGGTTTTCAGGGTTTGGTCTTTACAAGTTGTTATAGGATTGCTTCTGACTGGAATAGAAGGAAAATCGCTGGCCATAAAGCAGGCCAAAGGAGCCTTAAGGGGGGCCACATGTAGAGCTGTTGGAAATTTAGGAAGGAGGCTCTGGTGTGTGTGTGCATGTGTTTTCTGGAACCTCAGTTTCCAAAATTCTATAAAGTCACATCTACAGTTGCATTGACTGCATATTTTTATATAGATGCTGCTCTCCTAAATCCTTCTGTCAGCAGTACCTCTGTGAGATATCAATGATAAGATACAGAGACTTCCCTGGTGCTCCAGGGGCTAAGA
This sequence comes from Oreotragus oreotragus, assembly GCA_006410675.1. Classification (NCBI taxonomy): domain Eukaryota; kingdom Metazoa; phylum Chordata; class Mammalia; order Artiodactyla; family Bovidae; genus Oreotragus; species Oreotragus oreotragus. The sequence goes on from SJYX01014575.1 coordinate 408,092, forward strand.
CTCCATGCTTCCAATGAAGGGAGTCCAGGTTCAATACCTGGTCAGGGAACTAGATCCACCGTGCTGCAACTAAGAGTTTGCCCTGACGAAAGATGCTGCAGGCCGTGACTATGACCCGGCAGCCAAATAAAGAAGTACTGAGAGTAGAAATTAAAAGACACTCACTCCTTGGAAGAAAAGTTATGACCAACCTAGATAGCATATTCCGGAGAAGGCAATGGCACCCCACCCCAGTACTCTTGCCTGGAAAATCCAATGGATGGAGGAGCCTGGTGGGCTGCAGTCCATGGGGTCGCTAACAGTCGGACAGACTGAGCGACTTCACTTTCACTTTTCTCTTTCATGCATTGGAGAAGGAAATGGCAACCCACTCCAGTGTTCTTGCCTGGAGAATCCCAGGGATGGGGGAGCCTGGTGGGCTGCCGTCTATGGGGTCACACAGAGTCGGACACGACTGAAGTGACTGAGCAGCAGCAGCAGATAGCATATTCAAAAGCAGTGACATTACTTTGCCAACAAAGGTCTGTCTAGTCAAGGCAATGATTTTTCCTGTGGTCAAGTATGGATGTGAGAGTTGGACTGTGAAGAAAGCTGAGCACCGAAGAATTGATGCTTTTGAACTGTGGTGTTGGAGAAGACACTTGAGAGTCCCTTGGACTGCAAGGAGATCCAACCAGTCCATTCTGAAGGAGATCAGCCCTGGGGTTTCTTTGGAAGGAATGATGCTAAAGCTGAAACTCCAGTACTTTGGCCACATCATGCGAAGAGTTGACTCATTGGAAAAGACTCTGATGCTGGGAGGGATTGGGGGCAGGAGGAGAAGGGGACGACAGAGGATAAGATGGCTGGATGGCATCACTGACTCGATGGACGTGAGTCTGAGTGAACTCCGGGAGTTGGTGATGGACAGGGAGGCTTGGCGTGCTGCGATTCACGAGGTCCCAAAGAGTTGGACACAACCGAACGACTGAACTGAACTGAACTGAACTGAAAAGTAGAAGTAGTCTCATTCAGAGAATGCAATGACCAGCAGCCACCATAGTCAGCCTTACATCAAAGTATTTGCCTGCAATTGAATTTTGAAAATGACTGCACAGTGTCCTGAAAACAGATAACATGATCTAATGAAGCAACTTAATTAAATAAATAATATACTGAAATATCAAAATTACCCTAGAGGCAACAAAATATATGACATATAACTGATAGCACATATCAGTTATCTGGAAGTCATAAAATGCCATGAATGCCAAGTGTTCCCAGTCTCTCATTTCTAGGCTAGAAAGACTGAATGCATTGTGTTCTACTCTAGACTGGGAACTTGTCTTTCAAACAACTGGAGTCCCAATTTGAAAAGGAACCCGCAAAGGAAAGTCACTGGGAAACTGGATGGAAGCCCCTGCAATGGGCAGTGTCTCAGAGGGCTCTATGGGCCAGCTCCTCAGCGTTGTGAGCCCTGCCTTCAGGGAACAGGCTAAGACAGAGTAGAATCTTCTCCAAGGTGTAAAAGTCTCTCTGATAGGGAACTGTTTCAGAGGGCCAGTGCTATTTTCAAGTTAAAGAATTAATGAATACTTTTCTACTAAAAGTTGGAATCCATTGGAAAGAACCTAAAGAATGTTGCTTCTAATTTCATTAGGAATTCATGTCTCACTGGAAGTCATTAAATAGAAATTAATTGAAAATATCTTCAAATGTGTGGCTTTCATAGCTACTAATAATAGAATATAGTTTATAACGGGTTTTATTCCTGGTATGCAGTTCCATTTTAGGGGATGAAAAGGGTTTGCTATTTAAAAAACAAACAGAAACCTTCGATAATATACACCAAAGTAAGGCATTTTACATAAATGTAAAAGGTGCTGCTGCTAAAATACTCCCCATTTTTGAATGACACTTGTTACTATTTTCATAAAGGTCCATAATGATGATTTCCTTTGGTGGCTCAGTGGTGAAGAACCTGCCTGGCAATGCAGAAGATACAGGAGGCTCCGGTTCAGTCCCTGGGTTGGGAAAATCCCCTGGAGAAGGAAATGGCAACCCACTCCATTCTTTCTGGGAAATCCCAGAACAAAGGAGCCTAGTGGGCTATGGGGTTTCAAATTACATGTCCATAGGGTTGCAAAGAGTTGAACACGACTATGCACACCTGCTGATCCATGTCTCAGCTACATTATATGATTGTATCTAGCAGAATTGAGTGGAAAACAAAATCGTGAAGATTGACTTGAGAATTGTAAATCTTTGATCCTCAATCTGGCTCTATTACTAAAAGCTATCCATAAAAGACAATAGCATCAATTTCACATCTCTAGTCTGTGACATGGAGAAGGCAATGGCGACCCATTCCAGTACCCTTGCCTGGAAAATCCCATGGATGGAGAAGCCTGGTAGGCTGCAGTCCACGGGGTCGCAAAGAGTCACACTAAAGTGAGCGACTTCACTTTCACTTTTTACTTTCATGCATTGGAGAAGAAATGGCAACCCACTCCAGTGTTCTTGCCTGGAGAATCCCAGGGATGGGGGAGCCTGGTGGGCTGTCGTCTATGGGGTCGAACAGAGTCGAACAAGACTGAAGCAACTTAGCAGCAGCAGCAGTCTGTGACATTAACGTCCAGGCTTTCTCCCTGACTATGAAAAAGTCAGTCTTGAAACCAAGACTGCGAGCCTACTTTAACCATGTCTGCAAGTCACTGATTCTTTGTGCAAAGTGCAGAATAGAAATAGATCACTCCACCTCAGGGTTATTGGGTAGCTCAGATATGTTCATGACTGTGAACTAATCTCGAAAATGACAATGTGCCCTACAAATTTAAGGTTTTCTAATTAAACAAACTATTTGAAATTATGTAAAATGAAAATCCTGCCCTCAGCTGAACTTTTGACTTGTAAATGGGTTGGACTGCCATTGAGTTTTCTGTGTTTATTCACCTAACCTGCCTTGGTTATGTATCAATCCTTTCACCTTATTAGAGGTCATGAAGGATGGCAGAAAATAGTCAAGGTCATCGAAGAAAAGAGTTTCTATCACTATTTTTACATTTCTTGGAGTCTTGCCCATGTGGCTGATCTCAAATGATTAGAATCTAAAATGAAGTTGGAGTCATCTGCTACAATGTACCTAAAGATTATAAACTGAAATTCTAGCTTAATGCTTTGAGACCAAGCAACTCAACTGGGCAGCAATGGGGCACACTCTTAGTCATATTATCTTGCTCAAGATAGTCCACAGTCCCCTCTCAGTTTCTACCATGCACAAGAAGGCTTTCTTCCAATTGCAGTAAATGAGACTTGATTATGCGGCTGAGGTCTGGTGAACTCCTGTCTTCTCATCTATCTACTTAAGAGGGTGAGATGATTTGGGAGAATAGCATTGAAATATGTATACTAGCATGTAAGAAATGGATTGCCAGTCTATGTTCAACGCAGGATGCAGGATGCTTGAGGCTGGTGTATGGGGATGATCTGCAGGGATGATGTGGGGTGGGAGGTGGGAGGGGGGTTCATGTTTGGGAGTTCATGTAAAAAAATAAATAAATACAAAAGAAAAAATAAAAATAAAAAGGGTTAAAAAAAAAAAAAGAATAAACCTAGGTACCCAGGAAGAAGTCTTTCCATTTTGGAAATGAGGCACCGCAGCAAGCAGATATGACTTGGAAGGCACCACCGCTTACAGAGTAATCCATATATCCTCCCGTTGATCAAGGCATGGTAATACCAGGTCGACCAGAGTGTAGCACTTTGGGATCATTCTGTCTAATGATGCCATAGTTTTCATCTGCTCCTGTCAAGCCAAAGGCTATTACACACCAGGCACTGTTCTAGGTGACAGACACATCACTCCAGGTGCTGAAGAGTGAGATCAGAAGAGTATATGAAGATATGGCTTTAACGTTTGGTTTCTAGTTTAAACCAAACTTTGGCACATAAACTCAAGAAATGGCCCTAGCTTTACCATCTGTGCAGTAGTTAGATGTTATTAACTCTGTTCACCAAATTCCCTAATGATGGTACAAAAAGTTTGATACCACAGAGTTTGAGCCAAAAGGTAGCTTGATGATTTAAGACGAAGCTTCACAAACTAAGTTTTTCTAAACATACAATAAAAGATATTCAGAATGGCTTGTACATTTAATGTCAGTATTCTATTACCAATTTTAGCATCTCATTCTTATTTCTCTTTAAAGATATCAATAGTCAACTGATTTCAAAACAGAAGTGAAACACCCTAGTGCAGCATAAAAATAAATGTAAATCAATAGGAAAGAAGTAACTGATTCATCCCCAAATTCACATATATAAGATTTTGGATTGTAGTTACTTATTTCAATGAGCTGATACCCTTGCTTCACGTATAGAAAACACGAGCAATGGTGTCCTGCTTTTCTTTTTGGCACCCCCCTGC
>SJYX01014575.1:416200-431681 GCA_006410675.1 Oreotragus oreotragus
GATGCCAGTGACTCACATAATTAATAGTAGATCAATAAAGTAAAAGAAATTACTACTGATTCCTAAATTTTAAAATTACTCAGTTGCTGTTATTTCAGCTTAAGTTTGCAATCTACGTTAGATATCATTTAGGAAAGGCTTCCTAATTCATGTAGAGTAAGGCGTGCCTTTAAAATCATAATTTTATTTTTCTTCACATAAATTGAAAATTATATTTGTGTTACATTAAGCTAATATCTTCATTCATTTACTTATTTACTTATATATGTATTGTCCACCACTCTGGGCTCCAGGGACTAGAGAATTAATGGTGAATAAAATAAATTCTTTGCCTACTCTTATATAGCTCACAGTTTAGTGGTGGGTGTGCATGTGTGCAGGCATTAAAGGTAATCATAAAAGTAAGGGTTTAATTAAAAACTGTGGTAAGGGATATAGAAGGGAGTTAAATGGTTCTGTAAGAGCATGTAACAGGGCTACTCTGACCCAGTCAGAGTAGTCCGGATACTGATGTGGGTATTTTCTTTTTTTTCAAAGTCCAAATAGTAATTGATGAAGTAAGTCAACATTTGATTTGGCTCAAAATGAAATTATCTCTGCAGACATGGGCTTTGTTTGAGATTCTCCACATTATGTCTTGGCTAAATTTAACCAGACAAGACAAAAGAACTTGAGAGCAAAAATGGAATTCAGAGAACTTGTCGTCCAACACTCTTATTGGATAGATGTGGAAACTATGCTTGTGGAAGGGTGAATAGCTTGCCTGCTTGTTTCCACTCAGTGGTAGAGATGAAATTAGAACCCCATTATGCTAAAATCCTATTCAGCGTGCAAGCCTCTCATCCATACCACTCTGCGTCTGGTGTACCTAATGCTATCTAATGCACTGAGGCAGTAACTGAAATAGCAATATGGTAAGAGAGCCTAGAAAATGAGAATATTCATGAAGGAACAATTACTTTCTGAACAAAATCTGTCACTCAGCTCAAGCCACAGCTGAAAGAAAACTATAGCTATGCATACAACCAGATATCTTGTAAGTTTCCAGTTGATTATCATGTCTCATTCTTTTCCTTAAATTGTGTGTGTGTGTGCATATGTATCCCTAGGTTTAAAGGCACTAACCTTTATAGACTCGTATTCTTTTGCTCAAATCAAAATTGAAATTAATTCATGGCCGATCTTATATATCATTTTTCCTGTATGCTTATTTGACTTTATCCAAATGGATGTTTTCAATAAACTCTAGTTTTTAGGGAAGCTTAAATTTATGGCAATTACACAGAGAGTACTGAGAGCTTCCATATATATCCTCTCTCCACATGTACACTTTCTCCTGTTACTAAAATTTACATGAGTACAGTACATTGGTTACAATCAAAGAACCAATATTGATACATTATTATTAACTGAAGTCCATAGTTTACTTTACATTTTACTCTTTGTGTGTGTGTGCTAACTTGCTTCAGCTGTGTCCGACTCTTTGCAACCCCATGGACTGCAGCCCGCGAGGCTCCTCTGTCCATGGGGATTCTCCAGGCAAGAATCCTAGAGTGGGTTGCCATGCCCTCCCCTAGGGGATCTTCCCAACCCAGGAATCGAACACACGTCTCTTATTTCTCCTGCATTGGTAGGTGGGTCCTTTACTACTAGCTCCACCTGGGAAGCCAGTCAGTTCTATAGATTTTGACAAATGAAGAATGTCCTGAATCCACCATCACAGAGCCATACAGAATAGTTTCACTGCCCTAAATATCTTCTGTGCTCCACCTATTCAGCTTATCCTCCCTTCCTTTAAACCCTTGGCAACCGTTGATCTTTTACTATACATATTGTTTTGTATGTCTGTAGTAAAATATGCAGAATATAAAATTTACAATTTTAACAATTTTTAAGTGTACAGTTCAGCAGGCATTAAGTACACTCACACTGCAAGCATCACCACTCTTCAACTGTCTCTTTTTCTTTCCCCAAATGCCATGTTGCTTTTTAGACTGACTTTTTTAACTTATCGTTAAGCATTTAAGTTTCCTCCATGGCTTCTGGTGGTTCATTTCTTTTCATACTGAATATTATTCCCTTTTATTGATGTATTGGGCTTCCCTGCTGGCTCAGATGGTAAAGAATTTGCTGCAATGAAGAAGACCCAGGTTCAATCCCTGGGTTAGGAAGATCTTCTGGAGAAGCGAATGGCTACCCACTCCAATATTCTTGCCTGGAGAATTTCATGGGCAGAGTAGCCTGGCAGACTACAGTCCATAGAGTCACAGAGTTGGATACGACTGAGTGACTAACACACACACACACATATGGATGCATTAGAGTTTGTTCATCCATTCAGGTATTGTAGGGCATCATGGTTGCTGCCAAGTTTTGGCAATTATGAATGAATCTCCTGTAAACATCCATGTGCATGTTTTTGTGTAGACATATCTTCAGTTCATTCTGATAAATACCTAGGAATGAGGTTGCTGGATCATATGGTAAGACTAGGTTTAGCTTTAAGAAGCTGTCAGACTGTCTTCCAGAATAGCTGTTGCATTTTGTACTCCCACCTAGAAAGAATGAGAATTCCTGTTGCTCCAAGTTTGGTGGAGCATTTGGTGTTGTCAGCATTTTGGATCTTAGCCATCCTAATAGAGATGTAGTGGTATCTTACTGTTTTAATAAATGGACGTTTTAGAACTTTCCAAATTACAATGTTGAAGAGAATCCTCAGTACAGTATAAGAAAATGCTCACCTATTTAAATGATCTCTGATCCATTACTGGCAAAGTTTGCCACTCTAAAGTTGGTATGCTTTAGATATTTACTAGATCAGTTTCTGGGTCTTTAGCAACTTTTCAGTTCAAGATGAAATGATTGATCCCTCTTCTGAGCTCTTACAGCACACTGTTCATTCTTACATTACTTGCTTATCACACTGCACCATAAGCATCTATTGCTATGCCACACTTTCTCACTGGACTTTGAGGTTCTAACGGCAGAAAACTTGAGGTTCATGAGTCTGCAGCCCTGTGCTGAGCAGAGTCTCTATGTGGCGATCATCACCTTAGAGCTGTTCCTGACTATGACAGATATTGGTGGAGAACATGTGCATGTGTGCATGTTAAGTAGCTTCAGTGGCACCTGGCCCTTTGCTACACAATGCACTGTAGGGCACCAGGCTCCTCCGTCCATGGGATTCTCCAGGCCAGACTACTGCAGCGCGTTGCCATGCTCTCCTCCAGGGGATCTTCCGGACTCAGGGATCGAACCTTACATCTCTTACATCTCTTGCCTTGGCAGGAGGGTGCTTTATTCACTAGCGCCACCTGGGAAGCCTAGAGGACATGTGAGGTCAACTCAAATCCATCCTGGCGTCAGTCTCACTAACTTCTCTCTAACAATTTTGCCCTGAGTTGGGCTGTGGCCTCTCCCTGTTCTAAAACTAGATCAAGTAAAGGTACTATTACTGAAAAAATCAAGGAAAGGCAAGAAAGAAAAAACAGAGAGAAAAAACAAAATAGTCCCCAAAGGGGTAAGTAGTCCACTAAAAATAAGAAGTTGCTGGCTTTCTCCCTCTTTCCCTTTGCCCACACCCCCTCCGTCCTCTCCAGGTACAATGTCACTACGTACTACGCTAGCTTAACCAGTTAATTAACAAGGTAAGGTGGCTTTTGCAAATATAACAAAAGGTCTTCCAACTTGGCAACAAATTTTTTTCTGGAAATGTCATAACCATCATATAAAATAATGACTTGAAAATAGAACAAATTACTAGGAGCTTTGGTTTGGTTTTAGACTCCATTAGACCAGAGGTGATGGAGACTACATGAGGTAGTTGGCAGTATGCACAATGCAAGCTCACTAAGTAGAAAGGCATTGGTATCAAGACCTGCAGCCGACCCAAGAGTACTTGGCAAGGAAGAAGAGAGACTTTAAACTGCCTGAGCATGAGAACAAGCCCTCACTTTCAGAGAAAGCACAGAAACACTAAGCTCTGCAAAGTCCACCCAGGATAGTGTAAAGTGCCAAGGTTTAACAAGGTCAAATAATAATCACACATTCAAGTACTTGCTCCAAGTATCCAGGAACTGGATCTAAACTATATAATTCAAAATCCCTAGATGACTGTAATGTGATTTACTAATCTTTCCTATGAATTATTGACAATATCCATCAACAGATAATGACTATAAATAAATAAATGCAAAGTATTAGAAATTCTGGATACTTACATTTTACCAGTCTGGTGTTTGCAAGAAAACTCCTAACTCTCTCTAGGAGTTGTTTAAGCAGCTAGTATTTCCGAAGCAAACTTCATTTTTTAAAAGGATAGCTGGGCTTATTAAAGGTCATTAGAACACTAAACATGATTTTAGGCACCAAGGAGCAATTAGAAGTTCAAAGTGTTGTGTCTGGATGAAAAAAATGTCATTTTGAGAATCAAATATCTCCTCAGGAGGGTTGTCATTCTCAGGGAAATTACTTTTCCCAAATTCAGAGATGTCAAGTCTTCTTGCTAGGAAAAGTGCATGGCATTCTTTAACCTTTTGTTGTACTAAATTCTGCCACACAGTGTGATGAAAGGACAGTTTCCTGGAGAAATCAATATTCTTTTAAGCAGCAGCCACTAGGGCACATCCCACTCCACGGCTATTGCGGAGATGGAGGTGAGGGATTGTCAAAAACATTCCATACTTTTCCCACATGAAATGGACCAAGAAGTGAGTCTTGTCCTTCAGAGATTTAAATGACACTTTAAAAAAAAAAATAAAATTCATGTTTTGTAATGAGAGAAAAAAGAAGAAAAAAAAATGCTAGAGATTTTTGGCTGCACACTTGAGGAGATTAGCAGACTCAAAAAAGCACTAAGTAGATGAGTAATTATTACAAGACAAATGCATGTAGCGCAGTGCATATAAATCACCGGGGCTTATGGAGCACTCGCTAGCCTCTTGGTGGTCCTTCGGTACTGTGTTTTTTGCTTTTACTGCCCTGCTAAACCTGTGAACTCCCAAAGCCAAGCTGGAGTGTCCTGGTGAGCACACAAGTTTTATTTTTCTCCTTACTGCTCCGCACCATGTTGTCCCAGAGAACTGTATCCAGTTCTATCCAATGCTCCCAGGCTGTGCAGTGGGGCTAATACCTGTCCTCAGATGACCCCACAATGGCTGAAGTTGATGAAGACTCTGCTCACCTCCCACGCCNCTGTGAACTCCCAAAGCCAAGCTGGAGTGTCCTGGTGAGCACACAAGTTTTATTTTTCTCCTTACTGCTCCGCACCATGTTGTCCCAGAGAACTGTATCCAGTTCTATCCAATGCTCCCAGGCTGTGCAGTGGGGCTAATACCTGTCCTCAGATGACCCCACAATGGCTGAAGTTGATGAAGACTCTGCTCACCTCCCACGCCAGAAGTTTCCAGTGGCCCCTGTGTCACAAGAGATACAGGACACATATCTCTCACTTGCTCAGGTTTTTAAGTAGTTCTCCGTAGAACATTTTTAACTTCAAGGTATCGAGGAGCTTGGGAAGCCAAGTCATTCTCCTCTGTGCTGAGTATCTGCTGCATGTTTTCTTCTTCATGTACTAAACATCAGGGGCAATCTGCGGACTGCTTCATTTTCACAACAAAGCCTAAATAAATTCTACACATTGATCAAAATTTGACAGCTCAGCGTGTGGTTTTGCAACATGCTGCTTGGGTAGCCTTGCTTTAAAATACTCAAGGTTATTTCCACGGTGAGAATCTAGGCTTGAAACACCTTATGCCTGGCTTTGCCTCTCCTCCACTCCCTTCTCTTTAAAAGCCTAATTCTCTTACTCTTTTAGCTTCTCCTGTCTGTTTATTCATTGAAGCATGAGGCATGGTTGATTTCAGGCAATTCTACAGCAAACTCNAACACCTTATGCCTGGCTTTGCCTCTCCTCCACTCCCTTCTCTTTAAAAGCCTAATTCTCTTACTCTTTAACTTCTCCTGTCTGTTTATTCATTGAAGCATGAGGCATGGTTGATTTCAGGCAATTCTACAGCAAACTCCATAAGAAAGATCCTGGGAGAACTCTGTTTGCTACAATTCTCACCACCTGAGAACCTTTTATAAAAAAAATCTGTTTATTTATTTGGCTGCAGAAGGTCTTAGCTGCATTATGGGGGATCTTTTGTTGCAGGGCACAGTCTCTCTGGTTGTGGTGTGCAGGCTCAGTAGTTGTGGTGCAGGCTTAGCTGCTCCATGGCAGGTGAGATCTCAGTTGCCCAGATGTGGGATTGACCACAATCCCCTGTATTGCAAGGTGGATTCTTAACCACTGGACCACCAGCGAAGTCATTTGCTGCACACCACTGCTCTTTTTAAGACTCTCTTCATTGCTCTTCTCTTTTTCTTTTATCTTCACCTGAAGCTTAAGTAGGAGGATTAATCCTAGGCTATAGGTCCTAGCTCCATTATGCAGAGGATGCTATAAATTTTCATGGGATTTTGTTTTCTTAGGGTTTAGATACATTCCATTAGAAAGACTGTTGAGGCATTGGAAAACTGGGTAACTAAACACAAATTTCATCTTTCTTAAATTATGCTTAAAGGAATACAATAACAATGCTTTGAGCATGTAACATCATATCAGGAAATTCAGGTGCAATCCTGTCTAAAGAGAAGGTCAGTACAATTTTTCTAGGTTATTTTAGAAGGCACAGTATGTAAAAAGGCCAGAGATCTGTGAAGTAGGACAATTATAGACAATATTATTTTCCCCAGAAAGTTGCTTCTTAAAGTATAATAAAAATATTGCACAAACAAATCAAAATCTCTTGTTCTTTGAATTCCTGTTTAGAACTGTCTAAAGAGAAGGTCAGTACAATTTTTCTAGGTTATTTTAGAAGGCACAGTATGTAAAAAGGCCAGAGATCTGTGAAGTAGGACAATTATAGACAATATTATTTTCCCCAGAAAGTTGCTTCTTAAAGTATAATAAAAATATTGCACAAACAAATCAAAATCTCTTGTTCTTTGAATTCCTGTTTAGAGCTTATCTTTCTTTTAATATCTATATCTAGTTTTGATGACTTTATTTATACCTTTAACACCATCATGAAATGAAAAGCTCTGTAAAGAAGGGATTCCTGCTCTTGCAGTGGGCAAAATTCACCAAACCATACTTTAAACACCTTATGCCTGGCTTTGCCTCTCCTCCACTCCCTTCTCTTTAAAAGCCTAATTCTCTTACTCTTTTAGCTTCTCCTGTCTGTTTATTCATTGAAGCATGAGGCATGGTTGATTTCAGGCAATTCTACAGCAAACTCCGTAAGAAAGATCCTGGGAGAACTCTGTTTGCTACAATTCTCACCACCTGAGAACCTTTTATAAAAAAATCTGTTTATTTATTTGGCTGCAGAAGGTCTTAGCTGCATTATGGGGGATCTTTTGTTGCAGGGCACAGTCTCTCTGGTTGTGGTGTGCAGGCTTAGCTCCTCCATGGCAGGTGAGATCTCAGTTGCCCAGATGTGGGATTGACCACAATCCCCTGTATTGCAAGGTGGATTCTTAACCACTGGACCACCAGCGAAGTCATTTGCTGCACACCGCTGCTCTTTTTAAGACTCTCTTCATTGCTCTTCTCTTTTTCTTTTATCTTCACCTGAAGCTTAAATAGGAGGATTAATCCTAGGCTATAGGTCCTAGCTCCATTATGCAGAGGATGCTATAAATTTTCATGGGATTTTGTTTTCTTAGGGTTTAGATACATTCCATTAGAAAGACTGTTCAGGCAGTGGAAAACTGGGTAACTAAACACACATTTCATCTTTCTTAAATTATGCTTAAAGGAATACAATAACAATGCTCTGAGCATGTAACATCATATCAGGAAAATCAGGTGCAATCCTGTCTAAAGAGAAGGTCAGTACAATTTTTCTAGGTTATTTTAGAAGGCACAGTATGTAAAAAGGCCAGAGATCTGTGAAGTAGGACAATTATAGACAATATTATTTTCCCCAGAAAGTTGCTTCTTAAAGTATGATAAAAATATTGCACAAACAAATCAAAATCTCTTGTTCTTTGAATTCCTGTTTAGATCTTATCTTTATTTTAATATCTAGTTTTGATGACTTTATTTATACCTTTAACACCATCAAGAAATGAAAAGCTCTGTAAAGAAGGGATTCCTGCTCTTGCAGTGGGCAAAATTCACCAAACCATACTTTATAACATTGCTTGTGGCAAAGATTGGAAAAAATTTAAATTAGGTGATGATACGTTTCAAACTATCAAAGAAGTCCCAAGAATTCAGAGAAGATACTTTTTTTGAAGAAACTTACTTTAACCCTTTTGGTTTGCTTGATTTTCTAAGAAAAAATAGCAACAACAAAATCAGGGCAAATAATCTGACTCACTAAGTCCCTCTGACAAATGCTTTCACTAGGTCATACATTTTCCCACTTAACATCACTTTTTGCTTTCGATTTCACATCAGTGTGACTTCATTTGTAACAGACTAGTCACTATTCCTTAGTTATTATGTTCTGAAACATGTGAGAAATATGCCATTTATTTTCTTGAGGGAACATTTGGGAAAAAAGCAAAATAATTGCAATGTTCTGGCATGATGAATATTACATTTCATGGTGATTATTAGATTTCAGAACTAGGGCATTTTTACCTAATTTATCTACTGCAACATTAAGTTATGTGGGTTTAATAAGGCCAGAAATGGCCTGTTCCCCAAAATGGCCGGATCCTGAGAATTTTAATCAATGAACTTGACTGATAATAAAACTGGTCACAGTATGTACTATAACCATAGATATTAACACATTCTCCCCATGCATATGTATATTTTAAGTCATAAAATACAGAACCATGTCTTCTTGTCACTTTAAAAGCTTGGCCAACAAGGGAATCACCCCACTGTCTGATCTCTTTTAAGCTTGTAGTTACTTCATCTGGGCCCTCCTGCATGAACTTAGGCTCAAGACCCATTAAACACCTGTGGGTCTTGAAAATGAACATATGTAATACCTTATACAATTTGTACATAGCAGTCCTTCTGCCTCAAAAGTTCTTTTCAATCTGAAAAATTCTTAGATCAAAAATCACTTTCTCTATGAAGTTTTCCAGAAAACCTCTGGGATCATGAAGGTGGAGACAATGTCTTACTTAACTTCAAAAGGACACTATGTAGCAAATCCTGGAAAAGCAGGTGCTTAAGATATGAATGAATAATTGTTCCAGTCTCAAATATTTGCCTATTTTTCTTCATTTTCTTAATGTACTTGATTAGAATAAATGCAGTAATCCATTATACAAGCCACTTTTTCTATTTTGAAGTATATCTGAAATGTTTAAGACTCAGCTGTCTTCAAGGTATTCAAGTAAACAACAAACATGAGTCTGAACAGTTCTTGACAACTGAAAATACTTTGTTTAGAGGGCTTAAAATAAAGCAAAATTTTAATAAGTCATTCATTTAGAGTTATGGAATTAAGTTTCAGGTAATTTTCTAGGTGAGTTCTACACAAGTAGAGTTAACTTCACAAAAAAAGACCCAAAGCTTCTTCACTAGCTACAGAATACTTCCCAGAGTTAAACCTATCTAAAGGAGAATTCTCTTAGTGAGCACTTTATAGAGCGAGATACTATGAAGATTTCCTCATATGATTTAGACAGTGCACATCATGCTAAGGAGCTTTACTAGAGGCAATGAATATCATGACAGTGAACTGTTGGTTAACTAAAGTACCATATACCTGAAATTTCAATCAAAATCAAAATTTTGAACACAGCTTTCACAAGAAGCCAAAAACAAAAAATGAACTCATATTAGGAATTTTATATAAGCAGACTTTCCTAGATGGCTCCCCAAGCGTGACAGTGGTAAGGAATTTGCCTACCATTGCAGGAGACGCAGGCTTGATTCCTGGATTGGGAAGATCCCGTGGAGTAAGAAAAGGCAACCCACTCCAGTATTCTTGCCTGAACAATCCCACGGTCATAGGAGCCTGGTGGGCTACAGTCCATGGGGTCGCAAGAGTCAAACACGACTGAGCATGCCTGCACCGTTTCCTAGACATGGTCTGAGGTCAGTACACAATTGGTCCAGAGGAATGACTGACAGTTAATTCATTCAACAAAAAAATTTTTTAGCATCTTCTATATGCCAGGCACCATAGTTGGCACTGGGGACACACATGTGGTCAAAAGGGACAAAAATCCTTTGTGGAGTTTCAACGTTATTAAAGAGACAGATAATAAACTGTCAGGTAAAATATAGAGTTATGGTGTGCTACAAAACCATTCGTTAAGTAAGCAATTATTCAGGATTCTTCAACTTCCAAGTTTATGTTGGAAACTCAGAGTCAAGGGATTGGTAGAGGCACTTTTCCTCTGGGCTCCAACAAGGCTTTACTTCTTCATTGTGAGTGTTGGTGGCTCTGTACTATTGGCTTGTTTCCCATCTTATCATAATTTGAACTGGTCCATGGGTGGACTATGTTTCTTTTGTCTTTATATCTTTTGTCTAAAATATTAGCTCCTTCTTATTCTCCTTTGGCTTCTAGGAAGACATATTTCTTGAGATGCTTTCTGCCAACCTTTGGCTCCTTCTCAGTTTTTCTGCAACTAATTTTCTTCTATCCCAAACTAAAATGTTGGTGATTGTGTTCTACTTAAAAAAAAAAAATCAAAACCCATCTCTTAAAAAAAAAACTTTTAATTTTATATTGTAGTATAGTCAATTAACAATGTTGTGAGTTTCACATGGACAGCAAAGGGACTCAGCCATACAGATAGATGTATCCATTCTCCCCCATACTCTCCTCCCATACAGGCTGCCACATAACAGAGAGCAGAGTCCCCTGTGCTATACAGTAGATCCTTGTTGGTTATCCATTTTAAATATAGCAGTGTGTACATGTCAATCCCAACCTCCCTAACTGCCCCTTCCTTTTTGGATTTTCATTCCCTCTCTCAACAATCTCATGAGTCCCATCTGTATGATGGTAACCACCCCAATACCTTTGTAGCCCAGACCTCTCTCTATCCAGGCTGTCTTATGTTCCTCAGGACGTGGGTGTATTACAAACCACTCAAAAGCCACATGGTTGAAACAAACTATCATCTTTCTTCCCTCAACTTGCTCTACATCAAATGTTTCCAACCTCTGCAAATGGCATCATTAGTGATGGAAGCCAGAAGACTCTATTTTTATTGACTCCCCCAGTTCCTCCCCTCTCCCTATAAAAAGCCAATTGTTCAACTCCTGTAGATTCTACCTCACTAACATCTTTAGAATCTCTTGTCACTTCTCCTTTTTCAATTCCTACTGCCACCACATTAGCTTAGTCCATCATCACGTGGTACCTACATTGTCAGTATTATCACAGCCTCATTTACCAACAAGCATTTATTGACTACCCGTATTGTAACCTGGTCCTGATGAGCAAAAATAGATCAAGTCCCTCCTTTAATGAGGAATTTGCCCGGGTAAAGTTTTGCTGGTGTCCAGGGCTGTACTATTATTTTGTTCAAATTCATTTCCTCCACTATAGAGTGCTTTGTCTAAATACTAATATGATCATATTCAGTTCAGTGCAGTTGCTCAGTCATGTCCAACTCTTTGTGACCCCATGAACCACAACACGCCAGGCCTCCCTGTCCATCAGCAACTCCTGGAGTCCACCCAAACCCATGTCCATCAAGTCGGTGATGCCATCCAACCATCTCATCCTGTGTCATCCCCTTCTCCTCCTGCTCGCAATCTTTCTCAATGAGTCAGTTCTTCCCATCAGATGGCCAAAGGATTGGAGTTTCAGCTTCAACATCAGATAAAGGATGGACTTTAGGATGGACTGGTTGGATCTCCTTGCAGTCCAGGGACTCTCAAGAGTCTTCTCCAACACCACAGTTCAAAGCATCAATTCTTCTGTGTTCAGCTTTCTTGATAGTCCAACTCTCACATCCATACATGACCACTGGAAAAAACCATAGCCTTGACTAGATGGACATTTGTTGGCAAACTAATGTCTCTGCTTTTTAATATGCTGTCTAGATTGGTCATAACTTTCCTTCCAAGGAGTAAGCATCTTTTAATTTCACGGCTGCAATTACCATCTACAGTGATTTTGGAGCCCAGAAAAATAAAGTCAGCCACTGTGTCCACTGTTTCCCCACCTATTTGCATGAAGTGATGGGACCAGATGCCATGATCTTAGTTTTCTGAATGTTGAGCCTTTAATAACATGCACTGTTTTTCTTTCTCTAGACAAATTCTTGTTTTAACCCCAAATGTTATATTACAGTACACAGAATCCCTTCAGTGTAGTTCAGATCAGTTACTGTCATGTCTGACTCTTTGTAACCCCATGAACCGCAGCATACCAGGCCTCCCTGTCCATCATCAACTCTAGGAGCTTGCTCAAACTCATGTTCATCAAGTTGGTGATGCTATCCAATCATTTCACCCTCTGTTGCCCCCTTCTCCTCATGCCCTCAAGATTTCCTAGCATCAGGGTCTTTTCCAATGAGTCAGCTCTTCCCATCAGGTGGCCAAAGTATTGGACCTTCAGCTTCAGCATCAGTCCTTCCAATGAATATTCAGGACTGATTTTCTTTAGAATGGACTGGTTGGAACTCCTTGCAATCCAAGGGATTCTCAAGAGTCCGCTCCAACATCACAATTCAAAAGCATCAATTCTTCAGTCCTCAGCTTTCCTTATGGTCCAATTCTCACATCCCAACATGACTACTGGAAAAACCATAGACTTTTGTTGGCAAAGTAATGTCTCTGCTTTTTAATATGTTGTCTAGATTGGCCATAGCTTTTCTTCCAAGGAGCAAGCATCTTTTAATTTCATGGCTGCAGTCACCATCTGCAGTGATCTTGGAGCCCCCCAAAATAAAGTCTGTCACTGTTTCCATTGTTTCCCTATCAATTTGCCATGAAATAATGGGCATAGATGCCATGATCTTTGTTTTTTTAATGTTGAGTTTTAAGCTAGGTTTTTTTCACTCTCTTCTTTCACTTTCACCAAGAAGCTCTTTAGTAATTCAATTTCTGCCAAAAGAGTGGTGTCATCTGCATATCTGAGGTTATTGATATATCTCCCAGCAATCTTGATTCCTGGAGAAGGCAATGGCACCCTACTCCAGTACTCCTGCCTGGAAAATCCCATAGACGGAGGAGCCTGGAGGGCTGCAGTCCATGGGGTTGCTGAGGGTCAGACACGACTGAGCGACTTCACTTTCACTTTTCACTTTCATGCATTGGAGAAGGAAACGGCAACCCACTCCAGTATTCTTGCCTGGAGAATCCCAGGAATGGGGGAGCCTCGTGGGCTGCCGCCTATGGGCTCACACAGAGTTGGACATGACTGAAGTGACTTAGCAGCAGCAGCAGCAGCAATCTTGATTCCAGCTTGTGCTTCATCCAGCCCGGCATTTCACATGCAATCTGCATAGACGTTAAATAGACAGCGTGACAACATACAGTTTGGATGTACTCCTTCCTCAATTTGGAAACAATCCATTGTTCCATGTCTGGTTCTAACTGTTGCCTCTTGACCTGCATACAGATTTCTCAGGAGGCAGGTCAAGTGGTCTGGTATTACTAGATCTTCAAGAATTTTCCAGTTTGTTGTGATGCACACAGTCAACGGCTTTGGCATAGTCAATAAAGCAGAAGTAGATGTCTTTCGGGAACTCTCTTGCTTTTTCGATGATGCAACATATATTGACAATTTGATCCCTGGTTCTTCTGCCTTTTCTAAATCCAGCTTGAACATCTGGAAGTTTTCAGTTCACGTACTGTTGAAGCCTGGCTTGAAGAATTGTGAGTCTTATTTTGCTAGTGAATGAGATGAGTGCAATTGTGCAATAGTTTGAACATTCTTTGGTGTTTCCTTTCTTTGGGATTGGAATGAAAAGTGACCTTTTCCAGTCCTGTGGCCACTGCTGGGTTTTCCAAATTTGCTGGCATATTGAGTGCAGCACTTTCACAGCATCATCTTTTAGGATTTGAAATAACTGAGCTGGAATTCCATCACCTCCACTAACTTAGTTCCTAGTGATGCTTCCCAAGGACCACTTGGCTTTGGACTCCAGAATGTCTGACTCCAGGTGAGTGATCACATCACACGGTTATCTGGGTCATGCAGATCTGTTTTGTATAGTTCTGTGTCTTCTGCCACCTCTTCTTAATATCTTCTGCTTCTGTTAGGTCCATACCATTTCTGCCCTTTATTGTGCCCAGCTTTTCTAGGAATGATCCCTTGATAGCTCTAATTTTCTTGAAGAGATTTCTAGTCTTTTCCATTCTATCGTTTTCCTTTATTTTCTGACCACTGATCACTGAGGAAGCCTTTCTTATCTCTTCTTGCTAATCTTTGGGACTCTGCATTCAGAGGGGGTATATCTTTCCTTTTCTTCTTTGCCTTTAGCTTCTCTTCTTTTCTCAGCTATTTGCAAGGCCTCCTCAGACAACCATTTTGCCTTTTTGCTTTTCTTTATAGAATCCCTTGCTATTTTCTTAATGCACTGTGTACATTTGCTTAACTCCAGATACATGCAGGTCTAAACAAAAAATTCCCAGCAGAATACAGGCAGACACACGCAAAGCTTCTGATATGCAAATTGTGTTCATGGGTTACTCTAAGACAGACCTGACTGCACCACTATCTTTTGCCTCCGTTAACACTGGCCTGACTCCAGGTATCAGGCTACTAAGAGTATAGAAGCAAGAAACCTCTTACAACTAAGACAGACAGAAAATACCGTTGGAGTTCTGGCTATCACAGTTCCTAATCCAACATTTGATTATGTGGTGTAAATTATTTGTTTGTCTTTGGAGATTGTGTTATTATTATTATTATTGGCCACACTCATGGCATGAGGGATCTTAGTTTCCTGACCAGGAACCAAACCCAAGTCCCCTGTTTTGGAAGCTCTGAATTTTAACCACTGGGCCATCAGGGATCCCCATGAAGACTGTACTTTAAAATGCACAGAGCCTTAGGTATAGAGTTAGGTTATTTATTTGACTTTTTTCTTGTTTCTTGAGGTAAGCCTGTATTGCTATGAACCTTCCCCTTAGCACTGCTTTTACAGTGTCCCACAGGTTTTGGGTTGTTGTGTTTTCATTTTCATTCGTTTCTATGCATATTTTGATTTATTCTGTGATTTGTTGGTTATTTAGAAGTGTATTGTTCAGCCTCCATATGTTGGGATTTTTAATAGTTTTTCTCCTGTAATTGAGATCTAATCTTCCTGCACTGTGGTCAGAAAAGATCCTTGGAATGATTTCAGTTTTTTTGAATTTATCAAGGCTAGATTTATGGCCCAGGATGTGATCTATCCTGGAGAAGGTTCTGTGTGCACTTGAGAAAAAGGTGAAATTCAATGTTTTGGGGTGAAATGTCCTATAGGTATCAATTAGGTCTAACTGGTCTATTGTATCATTTAAAGTTTGTGTTTCCTTGTTATTTTTCTGTTTAGTTGATCTGTCCATAGG
>SJYX01014578.1:0-22729 GCA_006410675.1 Oreotragus oreotragus
AGGGTTTTATTTTTTGTTGTTGTTTTTATATATTCCTCTGTCTTCTCATTTGGTTTGACAAGTTTGTGTTTGTTGCTATTAATTAGATAAAATAGATACCTCTACCTCGCTTGGTACCGAAGGCATGACTTTGTTTAGAAATGTCTCCTGTGTAGTCTGCATGTGCCAAGCAGCTTTGGCTGCCCAGGGGGAGCTGGAGTGGGTACAGGCTAGGGGTATGGGGGCATGCTACACCAAGGCCACCCTAGGGGGAGGGCTGTGGCTGCTGTGGACCAGGGAACTGGGGTGCATGCTGGCAGCCTTGCCAGGCCAGGTAGAGGGCTTGAATTATGTTCCCACTCTTGCTATCAAAATGGAGAAACATACACACATAAAAATGGCACTCTTCAGCACCTCCAACCTCAGAGAGAGAGTACTATTAATAGTAGTTCCTGGTCCATTTGGCAAATGCTCTAGGGTTAGTAAATAGATTTCTTTCACTTATAGTCTAGGTTCCCTTTAAACCATTGTTTGTTTGCTCTTGCCTGATGTAGGCAAATCCACAAAGGTGGGGGCCTCCGTGCTATGCCTCCCTAATGCACATTACCATGTTGAGGGTAAGGGGTATGGTGAGTTCAGGGTTTTCCTATGTCATTATCTTGAACCTTTGTCTTTCTAGTGAATATTTTTTTTATGTATCACGCAGAATTTTCTTAAAAGCACAGTACTTAGCATGTTGTGACATTGTGAATGAAGCACAGAAGTTGGCAGAATAACTGGGAAAGTCAGTGTTGCCATAGGAATGTTGACTCAACCACACAGCAGACAAAGTGCTGTATATTAAAATTCATTTTAAAAAAAAGTGAACCCAGTGTTTAACTTCCTTTTAGAGCTTAGCAAACTGTGGCTTTCACTGAATTTTTTTTAACATCTTCAACCAAAACAAAACAGAGAAACAGAAAAATTTCATCAGACTAGGAATAGAAGGAAACTTCCCCAACCAGATAAATGTCATCTGTGGAAAGCCTACAGCTAACATATTTGACTATGAATAACCACACAAGTTCCCCTAAAATTGGGATCATGACAAGGGTGCTTCCTCTCACTACTTTTGTTCAACATTGCAATGGTGGTTTCAGCCAAGGAAATTATGCAAGAAAAATAAATAAAAGGCAGATTGCAAAAGTAGAAGTAAAATGATCTCTATTTCTAAATCACATAATCTTGTAGGTAGAAAATCATAAGGAATACATATATATATACACACAATTAGAATTAATAATGAGATTGGCAAAGTTGAAGAATACAGAATCAATACACAAATTTCAATTACATTTTTATATTCTACCAAGGAATGCCCTGAAAATAAAATTAAAAGAATAATTTCATTTACAATATCATCAAAGAAATTCTCTAAAATAAATTTTACAAAAAAAAATACAAAACTATACTACTGTGCTTGGAGAAGGAAATGGCAACCCACTCCAGTGTTCTTGCCTGGAGAATCCCAGGGATGGGGGAGCCTCATGGGCTGCCATCTATGGGGTCTCACAGAGTTGGACACGACTGAAGCGACTTAGCAGCAGCATACTACTGTGTTTAGTCACTCAGTCATCTCCGACTCTGCGACCACATGGACTGTAGCCCACCAGGCTCTTCTGTCCATGGGGAGTCACAGGGCAAGAATACTGGAGTGGGTTGACATGCCCTCCTCCAGGGGATCTTCCCAACCCAGGGATTGAACTGAGGTCTCCCCCACTGCAGGTGGATTCTTTACCATCTGAGCCACAAGGGAAGCAGAAAGCAATTAAAGAGAGCTAAAATCAATGAAAACACATCTGATATTCATGAGTAACAATACTTAACATTGTTCAGATGGCACTACTTTTCCAACTGATCTATAGATTCTATAAAATTGTTATAAAATACCAGCTAATATTTTGCAGATTGACCAGACAATGTTAAACTTCATATAAAAATTCAAGGGATCCCAAATACCTAAAACAATCTTAAAGAACAATAAATTTGGAGAAGTCACACTTTATGATCTCAAAACTTGTAGCAAAAATACAGTAATCAATACTGTATGGTACTGGCATAAAGATAGATATATTGACAAATGAGGTAGAATTAATATTCTAGAAATTACCCTTAAGTTTACGTTCAGTCAGTTTTCAACAGGAGTGCTAAGCCATCCAATGTAGAAAGAATAATCTTTTCAACAAATAGTGCTAAGACAAATGAATATCCACATGCAAAAGAATGAAGCTGATCTGACCTCAGACTAAATATAAACATTAACATAAGATAGATTCAATATCTAAATGTAAAAGCTAAAAATATATAATTCTTAGAAGATATTGGATTAAATTTTCTTGACCTTGGACTAGGAAATGGTTTCTTAGGACATAAAAATCACAAGTGGCAAAAAGAAAATTATGTAAGTTGGACATTATCAAAACTAAAAACTTTTGTCGTCCAAAAGATCTCATCAATAAAATAGAAGGAAAGAAGTCAGTTTGAGAAAGACAAATACTGAATGATATCACTTAAATGTGGAATCTAGTGATTATAACAAAAAAGAAACAAACAGATATAGAGAACAACTTAGAGGTTACTAGTAGTGGGGCAGGCAATATCGACATGGAGGAGTGGGAAATACAAATTATTGGGTACGGAACAGGCTACAAGGATATATTGTTCAACACAGGGAATATATTAATAGCCAATATTTTTTAATAATGGTAAGTGGAGTGCAAACTTTAAAATTTTCATAAATTAAATAAATAAAATATAAAAATATAAAGACAACCCACAAAATGGATGAAGATATTTACAAATCATGTCTGATAATCTAGTGATTATAACAAAAAAGAAACAAACAGATATAGAGAACAACTTAGAGGTTACTAGTAGTGGGGCAGGCAATATCGACATGGAGGAGTGGGAAATACAAATTATTGGGTACGGAACAGGCTACAAGGATATATTGTTCAACACAGGGAATATATTAATAGCCAATATTTTTTAATAATGGTAAGTGGAGTGCAAACTTTAAAATTTTCATAAATTAAATAAATAAAATATAAAAATATAAAGACAACCCACAAAATGGATGAAGATATTTACAAATCATGTCTGATGAGAGACATATTTAGAATATATTTTTTTAAATGGTTAAAGCTCAGTAGTTAAAAAAATAAATAACTTTAAAATATACAGAAGATTTAGACATTTCTTAGAAGAGGATATATAAATGGCTACTAACAATATGGAAATATGCAGAATACCATTAGTAATTAGGAAAATGTTAAAAAAAAACACACCATAATAAGATACTCCTTTATACTCTCTGGGATATCTTAACTCCATAAAGATGAATGATAACAAGTTTTGACAAGAATAGGGAAAAAATGGAACCCTTGTACATTGGTGATGGGAATGCAAAATGTTACGACAGTTATGGGATACAGTTTGGAGTTTTCCATAAAGCTTTAAAAGTTACTATATCACCTAGTATTTCCACTCTTACATATGCACTCAAAACTAAAAGCAATGTATATCTCCTTTATAATTGTGATAGAGACTACTGGCTTTTTACCAGGCTTATTTCCTTTTACTTTTGGACAAAAAAAAAAAAAAAAAAAAAGTCATTATTTGTGACCATACAAATGAGTTCTGACCAGTTATGGAAAGAAAAGTATTGACATGCTCATTTTCTCAGTCTGGCCCAGATAGGAAGTCCTCCATTGTTTTTTTTTATTCACCAGCTTAAGAGACAAGCATGAGGAAAGGTGGCAAGGAAAAAGACTGGCTCAGTGAAAACAGTTACTAGAACTTCTCATACAATCATCATTAACAANGAAAGAAAAGTATTGACATGCTCATTTTCTCAGTCTGGCCCAGATAGGAAGTCCTCCATTGTTTTTTTTATTCACCAGCTTAAGAGACAAGCATGAGGAAAGGTGGCAAGGAAAAAGACTGGCTCAGTGAAAACAGTTACTAGAACTTCTCATACAATCATCATTAACAACTAATTTGGTATTTGAATAAGAAGCAAAATGTTATTCTTTTCTTCCTCTAAGATGTTGGGGTATACTTATTACTCCAGAGAGAGTTTTCTTTAACTACAAAACTATTCTTGCTAAATAAATTTCCAAAAATTAGCAACATAATCATGAAAAAATCAATATCATCAGAAGACTCTCATGGGGTCAATTATTTTGCTTCAGGTAACACAGTTTATATTTCATAAAGAATGAAACTGACTTTCTGGATAGTCATAAAAATAGCACCAAATATTCACTACATGGACATTAACAAATAATTGAACATTTAAATGTGAAGTTTATAGTTTAAAGTTCTTGGGGGAAAAATTTCAAATATAATTTCTTACTTGCACTGTTTGGGAGTAATATGAATTTTTCTACCATCTTAATTTCCTGCTGCTGCTGCTGCTAAGTCACTTCAGTCGTGTACGACTCTGTGTGACCCCATAGACGGCAGCCCACCAGGCTCCCCCATCCCTGGGATTCTCCAGGCAAGAATACTGGAGTGGGTTGCCATTTAATTTCCTGAGTAGGAGAGATTATAAAACTCTAATGTGAAAATACTTGAACCAAGTTTTACAATTTGCTTCTTTCTAAATTATTTGTTCCCTCAAAATTTAAAGATTTTATATTTAGCTCCATTAAGTTCAAGCTGTAAAAGGCATAAATTGCTATAATAAGAGCACATGCACACACACACACACACACACACACAGATTTCTTTCATACCAATTTTCAAAATTGCCTTTTAATCTGTCTCTTATACACATCTCATTATAAGTTACTGATGGAAAGTCATCTGACAGTATTATGGAGTTTCCTTATATGTGCTTATTTTTCTTTTGCTGCCTTAAACTTTTCTTTAACTATCAATATTTCAATTTTTATATGTTTTGTTTGGGANGCAGCCCACCAGGCTCCCCCATCCCTGGGATTCTCCAGGCAAGAATACTGGAGTGGGTTGCCATTTAATTTCCTGAGTAGGAGAGATTATAAAACTCTAATGTGAAAATACTTGAACCAAGTTTTACAATTTGCTTCTTTCTAAATTATTTGTTCCCTCAAAATTTAAAGATTTTATATTTAGCTCCATTAAGTTCAAGCTGTAAAAGGCATAAATTGCTATAATAAGAGCACATGCACACACACACACACACACACACACAGATTTCTTTCATACCAATTTTCAAAATTGCCTTTTAATATTTTAATTACCTTAAATTACTTTAAAATTATTTCTCAAAAATAAAATGGCTTATATTAACATAAAATAATTTTAAATTTGAGAAGGAAAATTTTACTCAGAGATTTCTACAGTGTATATTTGATTTATTTGAATACTAAACTGTTAATGCAAATTACACACTATATTTTATAAAAATTAATGTCCTTTTGCCTAGTACAACTCAGATGTATTGGATAGCTATCATGAAAATATGAAGTAACAGTTTATAGTCCCAAGTATTAAGGATGAATTAGGAAACTTGAAATGTTCATTTTAATGAAGTTTTATTGATATTAAAAATTAGCTGCAAGTGAAGGAGTAAGTATTTTCTCAAAGTGACCTATCATCTTATTTGACTGTTTTACAATTTTCTGACAAGGTTCCCAAATATCACATTTTAGTTAAATTTCTTTTGATTTCCAGTTAAGTTTGAGGTGCTTTAGATGGCCCCTGAGGTATCTCAAAAAGAAATATTTAGCTAAGATTGTGTTTTAAGTTAAATGTAATCATTTGTAATTCTGGTTTTTGTAACCAAGTTTTGTTATCTGATTACATCATAATCAGAAGTTTAACCATGCCTTTTAAGCCTCCTGTCATTTATAGATGGTTATTGTTGAACTCTGATGCTGTTACAAAGTGCTGCATCAAAAAGATTCATAGGAAGGCTATAGAAGCAGTTACAACAGTTGCACATCAAGATGATGGCTATGTGAGGATTCTAGCCCATACCAACTTAAAACAAGGCACTGTCCAGACCCTGAGGTCCCTAAATCAGGCATCCAGAGATTTTTACTCCCTGAGAGGCAGGGTCAATGTCTGCCAGCTTTGAAGCAATTATGGAAGATGGGCTGTTTTCCCTCTGCCTCCCAAAAGAATATGGGAATAAAATCTCTGAAGGAGGAATGAAACAGAAGGGAAGAGGGCAGTGCAAAACCTCTAAAAGAATGACACAACCCTTGAGGATATGACATAAACTTATTGGAACCAACTAGGTTCAAGATGGTGGAAGATTCAACTTTCAGTAGACCATGAGCCTCATTATATGTGCATTGTAATACATTAACAAGGTAAATGACACACCCACAGATGACATGACATTTCAGAAGCTAATCATAAAAGGAGAAAAAGTGAGTGGTGGCCCAATTCTAGAAATCCCCACCACTTCCCCCAAATAGTTGGAATAATCCTCACACACAGCCTATCAGGTTGAATGAATGAATGAATGAATGAAGTCGCTCAGTCGTGTCTGACTCTTTGCGACCCCATGGACTGTAGCCTACCAGGCTCCTCCCTCCATGGGATTCTCCAGGCAAGAGTACTGGAGTGGCTTGCCATTTCCTTCTCCAAGCCTAACAGGTTACCCTGCCCATAAAAACTAATCATATTTCTCATCTTCTGGATGGCCCAAATTCTGTCTGTGGACAGAATTTTTTGCTTGGCTACTCTCACTTTCCAAGATGACACTGTGCCTTGGAGTCATGCTCGCTTTTTGAGATGGACCCTATTTTGCCTATGGAATGTTACATAACCACTGGCCACACTGAGCTTCCCATAGGCTTCCGTGCATGCTATCAAAGGAAAAGTAATGAGGAAGGCAACTCTGTCCTTCCTAACTGTACCAATCACAAATATATGTGATTGAAACACAAGAACCTGCTTCTGGTTCCACTGGCAATGGGCATGACTTATTTCATGTTACACCCATATGTCTTCATACAAGGTGAGGATGTATTCACAATATGGGAAATGTTGAAGGCAGCAATGTTCTAGCTGAACAACTACTGCTGTGGAAATGTTAGGAACTTCTGGCATAACTATCTGCACTCAAAAACAAAGAGCAATAATCAGAAGAGAACTCTGGACACTTGGGGTTCCTGAAATGAATTGGGATGGAAAAGAAACTGTATTTTTAAAAGTCAGTATTTCTACAATCATGAAGTGACAAAGAATTTTTCATATTTGGGGACCAAAAATGTAGCCATCAAAAGGTGAATACAGACACTTGAATCACAATAAAGTTACAGTAAATGTTCAGGAATAAATTCTTAATATGTTTATAGCTTATATATTAAATTTAAAGTTGTACTAAATTCCTGTAACCTAAATGCTACCAAGACTAATTTTCAAGTACACTTAGTTTTTGTTGCTTAGTCGCTATGTCTGACTCTTTGTGACCTCATGGACTGTAGCTCACCAAGCTCCTCTGTCCATGGGATTCTCCCAGGCAAGAATACTGGAGTGGGTTGCCATTTTCTTCTCCAGGGGATCTTTGTGATCCATGAATCAAACCTGAGTGGCCTGCACTAGCAGGCAGATTCTTTACCACTGAGCCATCAGGGAAGCCTTATCTGACTGTTACCGAAATGCAAGTCTGTGTATCCAAACCACTGTGAGTCCAAGAAATACCAAAACACCAGAGTTTGGAGCAGAGAAAGGTTAACTGCAGAATCCTGTAAGGAGATGGGTGGTTCATGCACTACAAACCCCAAACTCCCTGATAGCTTTCAGCAAAACCCTTTTCTAGGAAAGGTAAGGGAGGGATAGGGTTAGGTAATGAAAGCTCCGTGGTATCAGATCCTTTGTTCCTAAGGTCAGCTCATGGTCAGGTAATGATATTCTACTACACACAAGGAGGCAACATTTTAGACTCTATCTTAGAGGACTAACCTCTTCAGGTTAATACTGGAAAATATATACTCTACCTGTCTATTTTTCTTAAGAATGGCTGAAAAACATTACCTGATGTGGCATAAAGGCTGGTGTTTGGGGGATCTAAACTACTCTGGAATTTGGGGTTGGAAAACTAAAGTTTCTAGGCAAGTAACATAACTTAGTCTTCCTCATTAATCACAATTATTACTGATATTGTCTTTATGTCACATACTATTAAACAATCCCACTATGTGTTCAGTTCAGTAAGTCACTCAGTCAAGTCCAACTCATTGCGACCCCATGAATCGCAGCACACCAGGCCTCCCTGTCCATCACTAACTCCTGTAGTTTACTCAAACTCATGTCCATCGAGTTGGTGATGCCATCCAGCCATCTCATCCTTGGTCGTCCCCTCTTCTTCCTGCCCTCAATCCCTCCCAGCATCAGAGTATTTTCCAATGAGTCAACTCTTCGCATGAGGTGGCCAAAGTACTGGAGTTTCATCTTTAACATCAGTCCTTCCAATGAACACTCAGGACTGATCTCCATTAGAATGGACTGGTTGGATCTCCTTGCAGTCCAAGGGACTCTCAAGAGTCTTCTTCAACACCACAGCTCAAAAGCATCAATTCTTTGGCACCCAGCTTTCTTCACAGTCCAACTCTCACATCCATACATGACCACAGGAAAAACCATAGCCTTGACTAGAGAGACCTTTGTTGGCAAAGTAATGACTGCTTTTTAATATGCTGCCTACGTTGGTCGTAACTTTCCTNGTCAGTGTGCTGCAGTCCATGGGGTCACAAAAAGTCGGACACAACTGAGTGACTGAACTGATTGTGATCCACCCAGTCAAAGACTTTGGCATAGTCAATAAAGCAGAAATAGATGTTTTTCTGGAACGCTTTTGTTTTTTCCATGATTCAGCAGATTTTGACAGTGTGATCTCTGGTTCCTCAGCCTTTTGTAAAACCAGCTTGAACATTTGGGAGTTCACGGTTCACATATTGTTGAAGCCTGACTTGGAGGGGCAGTGGCAGGAGCAGCTGAGAGCATCTACTCCACGTCCCAGGTCAGGGGTGGGGCCGAGAGGAGCAATCCCATGTCCAAGGAGCAGCAGCTGCACAGGCACAGGAGGGCCGAGAGGAGCTACTACACGTTCAAGGTCAGGAGGGGCAGCCATGAGGCTGTCTCTTATACACATCTAGATGTGTATAAGAGACAGATCCTATACAGCATATTAAAAAGCAGAGNGGGGTGGGGCCGAGAGGAGCAATCCCATGTCCAAGGAGCAGCAGCTGCACAGGCACAGGAGGGCCGAGAGGAGCTACTACACGTTCAAGGTCAGGAGGGGCAGCCATGAGGAGATACCCCTAGTCCAAGGTAAGGAGCAGCAGTGAAGAGATACCCCACATCCAAGGTAAGAGAAACCCAAGTAAGATGGTAGGTGTTGCGAGAGGGCATCAGAGGGCAGACACACTGAAACCATAATCACAGGAAACTAGTCAATCTGATCACACAGACCTCAGCCTTGTCTAACTCAATGAAACTAAGCCATGCCGTCTGGGGCCTCCCAAGATGGGTGGGTCATGGTGGAGAGGTCTGACAGAATATGTTCCACTGGAGAAGGGAATGGCAAACCACTTCGGTATTCTTGCCTTGAGAACCCCAGGAACAGTATGAAAAGGCAAAATGATAGGATACTGAAAGAGAAACTCCTGAGGTCGGTAGGTGCCCAATATGTTACTGGAGATCAGTGGATAAATAACTCCAGAAAGAATAAAGGGATGGAGCCAAAGCAAAAACAATACCCAGTTGTGGATGTGACTGGTGATAGAAGCAAGATCCGATGCTGTAAAGAGCAATATTGCATAGGAACCTGGAATGTCAGGTCCATGAATCAAGGCAAATTGGAAGTGGTCAAACAGGAGATGGCAAGAGTGAACATTGACATTCTAGGAATCAGCGAACTAAAATGGACTGGAATGGTTGAATTTAACTCAGATGACCATTATATCTACTACTGCGGGCAGGAATCCCTCAGAAGAAATGGAGTAGCCANGGAAGGGGTCAAACAGGAGATGGCAAGAGTGAACATCAACATTCTAGGAATCAGCGAACTAAAATGGACTGGAATGGGTGAATTTAACTCAGATGACCATTATATCTACTACTGCAGTCAAGAATCCCTTAGAAGAAATGGAATAGTCATCATGGTCAACAAGAGAGTCCAAAATGCAGTACTTGGATGCAATCTAAAAAATGACAGAATGATCTCTGTTCATTTCCAACACAAACCATTCAATATCAGAGTAATCCAAGTCTATGCCCCAACCAGTAATGTTGAAGAAGCTGAAGTTGAATGGTTCTATGAAGACCCACAAGACCTTTTAGAACTAACACCCAAAAAAGATGTCCTTTTCATTATAGGGGACTGGAATGCAAAAGTAGGAAGTCAAGAAACACCTGGGGTAACAGGCAAATTTGGCCTTGGAATATGAAATGAAGCAGGGCAAAGGCTAACAGAGCTTTTTCAAGAGAACACACTGGTCATAGCAAACACCCTCTTCGAACAACACAAAAAAAGACTCTACACATGGACGTTACCAGATGGTCAACACCAAAATCAGATTGATTATATTCTTTGCAGCCAAAACGGAGAAGCTCTATACAATCAGCAAAAACAAGACCAGGAGCTGACTGTGGCTCAGATCATGAACTCCTTATTGCCAAATTCAAACTTAAGTTGAAAAAAGTAGGGAAAACTACTAGACCCATTCAGGTATGACCTAAATCAAATCCCACTATGTGTAACAGTCCTCAATTTGTTTTCTGATTAATCATTTAATTCTCATTTAATCCAATGTTTGTTATGCTAGCATGAAAAAAATGGAAAATAAAATTATTATTACCTCTTTCTTCAATATAGATTTCGCTTCATCCCAGTAATTATATCTCTACTGTTAGCATTTTTGCCAATGCAAAGCTAAGTATACTCTACTCATACTTGCCCTTATATGGATACTCTACATTCAACTTAATCTGGAATGAATTATAACCATTTAACCAGCCCCTATTATTTCTAGGGATGTAGGGTTTATTTCTTTGTTTATCCCTAGTCTATTTATACCTGTATAAAATCAACCTCTGGAAAATCAGTTCAAGAGTTAACTTGAAGTTATTAGGCACTGTAATAAAACTCAAGTGTGGACAAGAGAAGACCTCAAGTTCAAATTTTGCCAATGCAAAGCTAAGTATACTCTACTCATACTTGCCCTTATATGGATACTCTACATTCAACTTAATCTGGAATGAATTATAACCATTTAACCAGCCCCTATTATTTCTAAGGATGTAGGGTTTATTTCCTTGTTTATCCCTAGTCTATTTATACCTGTATAAAATCAGCCTCTGGAAAATCAGTTCAGGAGTTAACTTGAAGTTATTAGGCACTGTAATAAAACTCAAGTGTGGACAAGAGAAGACCTCAAGTTCAAATGATTCGGTAAATCCAAAAGTTATTCCAACATATCTATAGTCTAAAATACCAAAAGGAAATTAATGTAGTCACCAAATGTGAGAAACGAGAATCCAAGATTCACATTCAATATAGAAACTTTGCAATCAGTGAGATACGAGGTTCGGAGAAAATGGTGTAGACTGGCAGTCATTAAACAGAAAGCTTGGGCCTCCAAAAAGAAATGTAAAAAAGCACAATGGTTGTCTGAGGAGGCCTTACAAATAATTGTGAAAAGAAGAGAAGCCAAAAGCAAAAGATAAAAGGAAACATGCATCCATTTGAATACAGAGTTCCAATGAATAGCAAGGAGAGATAAGAAAGCCTTCCTCAGTGATCAATGCAAAGAAATAAAGGACAACAATAAAATGGGAAAGACTAGAGATCTCTTTGGGAAAATTAGAGTTACCAGGGGAAAATTTCATGCAAAGATGGGCTCAATAAAGGACAGATATGGTATGGATGCAATAGAAACAGAAGATATTAAGAAGAATATGCAAGAATACACAGAAGGAAAAAAAAAAAAAAAGAATATACAGAAGAACTGTACAAAAAAGATCTTCATGACCCAAATAATCATGATGGTGTGATCACTCACCTAGAGCCAGATCCTGGAATGTGAAGTCAAGTTGGCCTTAGAAAGCATCACTACGAACAAAGCTAGTGAAGGTGATGGAATTCCAGTTGGGCTATTTCAAATCCTAAAAGATGATGCTGTGAAAGTGCTGCACTCAATATGCCAGCAAATTTGGAAAACTCAGCAGTAACCACAGGACTGGAAAAGGTCAGTTTTCATTCCAAGCCCTTCGAAAGGCAATATCAAAGAGTGCTCAAAACTACCGCACAATTGCATTCATCTCACATGCTAGTAAAGTAATGCTCAAAATTCTCGAAGCCAGGCTTCAGTAATACATGAACTGTGAACTTCCAGATGTTCAAGCTGGTTTTAGAAAAGGCAGAGGAACCAGAGATCAAATTACCAACATCTGCTTGATCATCAAAATAGCAAGAGAATTCCAGGAAAACATCTATTTCTGCTTCATTGAGTATGCCAAAGCCTTTGATTGTGTGGATCAGAATAAGCTGTGGAAAATTCTGAAAGGGATGGGCATACCAGATGACCTGACCTGCCTCTGGAGAGGTCTGTGTGCAGGTCAGGAAGCAAAAGTTAGAGCTGGACATGGAACAACAGACTGGTTCAAAATAGGAAAAGGAGTACATCAACGCTGTATATTGTCACCCTGCTTATTTAACTTCTGTGCAGAGTACATCATGAGAAGCACTGAGCTGGAGGAAGCACAAGCTGGAATCAAGATTGCCGGGAGAAATATCAATAATCTTAAATATGCAGATAACAGNAATAGGAAAAGGAGTACATCAACGCTGTATATTGTCACCCTGCTTATTTAACTTCTGTGCAGAGTACATCATGAGAAGCACTGAGCTGGAGGAAGCACAAGCTGGAATCAAGATTGCCGGGAGAAATATCAATAATCTTAAATATGCAGATAACAGCAACCTCCTGGCAGAAGTGAAGAACTAAGAGCCTCTTGAAGCAAGTGAAATAGGAAAGTGAAAAAGTTGGCTTAAAGCTCAACATTCAGAAAACTAAGATCAGGGATCCAGTCCCACCAATTCATGGCTAATACATGGAGAAACAGTGGCAACAGTGGCTGACTTTCATATTTTGGGGCTCCAAAATCACTGCAGATGGTGACTGCAGCCATGAAATTAAAGATGCTTATTCTTCGGAAGAAAAGTTATGGCCAACCTAGACAGCATATTAGAAAGCAGAGACATTTCTTTGCCAACAAAGGTCCATTTGGTCAACGCTATAGTTTTTCCAGTAGTCATGTATGGATGTGAGAGTTGGACTATAAAGAAAGTTGAGTGCCAAAGAACTGACACTTTTTAACTGTGGTGTTAGAGAAGACTCTTGAGAGTCCCTTGGACTGCAAGGAGATCCAAGCAGTCCATCCTAAAGGAGATCAGTCCTGACTATTCATTGGAAGGACTAATGCTAAAGCTGAAACTCCAATACTTTGGCCACCTGATGAGAAGAGTTGACTCATTTGAAAAGACCCTGATGCTGGGAAAGATTGAAGGCAAGAGGAGAAGGGGGTGACAGAGGATGAGGTGGTTGGATGGCATCACTGACTCAATGGACATGAGTTTGAGTAATCTCCGGGAGTTGGTGATGTTCAGGGAGGCCTGGCTTGCTGCAGTCCATGGGGTGGCAAAGAGTCAGACATGACCTAGAGACTGAACTGAACCGAACAGGGCCTCCTCTATCCTGCATCTTATTTTTACTTAAAAGTAAATTTAGACATGGTACATAAGTGGACTGACCTGACTTAAAAGGCCAAATGCAAAGCTAACAGAAACACTCATATAGTTAGACAACTTTATATAGCTATTTATTCAGTAGCATCAAAATTTGAACATATTTGCTTTAACCATTGAAAATGTATGCAAACAATCAGTCATGATCACCTTGGCCTCATCTCTAAAAGTGAAAAGAAAACTAGGCCAGAAATGGGAAGAATCAAAAAACAGTTTGGGATTGGAGTTAATCTCAAAAATGGAGAGGGAATATCTGTTCATTCACTTTCCTCATTTATTCAACAAATTTTTAGAATTTCTATCATTGTCAAACAGAAGCATCTATTACATAGTTTATTCAGCATTGCTTTTTATTAAAGAAGTTTATATTTTGATTTTAAACTCTACTTAAATAAGCTAGGCTTTTAAAAAGGGACAAAAACAACTGTTAGAAAAAAGATTGCATCAAAATACTAGGTATCTACTTACCTATATTTCTTCGAAAAACGCCTACCAATTTTCTTCTTGGAACGAAGAAGATGATTAAGATAAGAATATTTGAGTCTCATTCCCTTTAATATCTGCTAAGGAAAATTCTATCTTTAATAGGCAATGACCAACACTTCCCCTGTATGTGTATGTGTGCACATACACATACACACTCAAGTTTTATCAGGCAGAGTGGCCTGAAGGAAAGGAACATTAGAAATTGGTTTGGATTTGGGTAAATCCACTAGAAAGAGCTGAGACTGATTGAAAGATGGAAAGAGAGGTAGGGGCAAAAGAAAGGGGAAGAGAGAAACAGCTAATGCTGGGTGGGCCGAGGTCAGAGAGAGCTTTTAGGGGAGTGGATTAGAGACTCACTCACCTAAAGTGAGAGGGACAAATAGATTTTTTAAAGTTTTTCTAGAAATGCAAATAAAATGTAAAGACACATTTCTTATTGCTATGAATTGCCTCTTCAAAGTGACTTCCTTAAGACATTAGGCAAGAAAAAAAAGTGACTATTGCATTTTAATAAAATTACAGAATATATTTCAATGTTTTGTATTCTCTGTTCTTTTTTTCCCCATAGAAGTGAATAACCAAGAATTGATGTTTTGTACCTGTCCTATGCTACTACACTTTTACAAAGGAAATGCTTCTAAGTGATTAGACAACAGCATTTGTACACTCTGTAATACATTTTAATAGGGAGATGTCAGTTTAACTAGAAAACCATGAAAATTCTTGTTTCCCTTATTTTGCTTTTAATCTTTCCATGAAAAAGAATTTTAAATGGGGAAGTTTAAAAGTATTTAAAATATTTGAGGGTCCTTAGTTTAAAATATATATACATTTTTTCCTAAATAACTAAATTATTCTGTTTTACAGAGTCAGTGAAGGGGTTAAAATAATGATCCTGTTGACTTCACATAATTAAAAATAACTATATTTTAAACCTTGGCATATACTTAGTTTAAGTTCAAGTATCACCTAAAAATCTTATCCCTAACTCTTGTTATTTTATGGATTTTGGCTTTTTTTACTCCTACAAAATATTTACTATGTCGATAATGAGAAGAGAAGGGGACATAGCAAATGCAAATGAATGACACAGTTCACGCTCCCTTTAAAAATCTAAATACTGGGGTATTGCCAACATTAGATGTCACCAAATGCCATCACTCAGGAGTACTTAAATCTGCACTTGAATGACATTAGCTCTCCTCTATGGTTTAAATTCCCTAGGATGATTATAGGAAGAGAGAGCTTCTCAGCAAACTAGATTGCTGTTTTCATCCAGTCATGTCATAATAATCCATTATAATGAATTCACAGTAAAGCTTCATAAGAAACACATTGCAGCTGCCTTTTCAACCTCAAAAGCTCCACTTTTAAAAATTCTACCTCATTAGAGATGATAGAATTATGCCTTTATCAAACATCATAAATTGAGTGTATGATTTGGATCAATAAAATAGCAACCAATTTGTTGCCAAATAATTCTACTCTTAAGGTTTTAAGTAAAACATAAAACATGAAAACGTACTTTCAAAGGGGATAAAGGCCCCCATCTGTGATTCTGATTCATTTAGTGTTAAATCATCTAAAAGTCTAATTATGGGACACATTTTTTGTTCATGAAATATTCTGCTGTTTATTTCTAACAATCATGACTATGTACTTTTGTCTATATAAAGTTAATTTTAATTCCATACTGAGAGCTACAGAAGATATTTGAAGTTATCTTTAGTGCTTAAAAATGCCCTAAGTTTGATAGTTGATAGTTGGATCAACTTGCAAAAGAATTTGTTAACTCTGAAGCTTTAGAAACATTGTTATGATGTTGCAGAAGTTATTATTATTATTGTCTAAAGAGTAGATTATTGAACAGAATCAATGAAGGCA
Source organism: Oreotragus oreotragus (assembly GCA_006410675.1). NCBI lineage: Eukaryota > Metazoa > Chordata > Mammalia > Artiodactyla > Bovidae > Oreotragus > Oreotragus oreotragus. Next base: position 16,136 of record SJYX01014578.1, read on the forward strand.
AAAGAGGAGCTCCTAATCTTGAATCAGTGATCCTCTGTTACCAGCATCTTCTTTTAAAGGATTCAAAAATAGCATTTGTCACTGGATATACTGTGTCATCCCTGGAGGGGGAAATGGCAACCCACTTCAGTATTCTTGCCTGGAGATTCCTGTGGACAGAGGATCCTGGCGGATTATAGTCCACGGAGTCCAAAGAGTTGGACATGACTGAGCACACACACACATACACACACCGTGTCATGTAACTCACAAATGTGACAATATTGTTTAGTCACATACTTTCCCAATAAGTTACTGCATGGTTAAAAAAAAAAAAAAAGAAAAAGAAAAACTGGGTAATTATACACCAAAATGTTAATAGAAATTGTTTCTAGGTTAGTTGTCTTTGCTTTCTCTACTGTTTCTTGGTTGTTTCTAAACTGAAGACAGTAATACAAATTTTAAATAGCCTAAGAGAAACTAATGATTTTGATACATACTTTAGAAAACAGGAAACAGATAAATCATATTAAATCCCTTCAGGTTTTTCAGTGGCTCATGAGATTTTTAACAGGCTGGTAAAAGAAGAGATGTAAAATGCTTCAAATTTGTCCAAAAAATACAAAGTAAAAAACTGGACAATTAATTTATCAAAAAAGTGACTCACAATGTAAGGAATATGGTATATTTATAGGCACCTAATATTTGTTTGTTTTTTATGCCATTCAGCTTTCCAATGTTTTAACTCATACCTCTATGTTTTCAGCGCACAGAATTCAGAATTGTGCCAGCAGGCAAACATTTCAAGATGTACTCTCTTTGCATGTTGCTGTATTATTTTCAAGCAAATACAAAAAAAGAGAAAGGAATGAGTTGTGCTAGTGATAAAAGGTATGTCTCTTAAACTTAATATAATTGGAATAATGACTGTAATCTTCAGAAATGCCAAATGTGAAAACCAATAGGTGTGGAAAAAAACTTCAGATAGTCATAAGACTTAAGCTTGTCAAATGTGGATTTAAATGTTAATTAAAAGAACAAAATTAAAGTATAAGTATGAAAGCCTGGATATAACATCAAAGATCCTAAGAGGTGAGGTATAATTAAGGAAATTATAGTACTTTTAGTCATCTCAGTCAAGAGTCTTCTTTGTATAACACATAAATATATTTTCTGACTTATATTTAAGTTTCTCTTACACTTGCAAATACACTCATGGAAATTCTGCTGTATTATATGAACTTTAAGTTATTCCACCACTGTCTTGCAAGTTAGATATTATCGTCTTAATTTCACAAATGAAGAAACTGAAGAGACTTGCTCAAGATACATAGAAATAGAATGAAGAATAAAATCCTTGTTTTTCTTATTCCATCACGCAGTCTTTTTCTATTGACATTACAACATTCTTTCTTCTAAACAAACACAAGTGTTTTTCAATATCCAAATTTCAAGATTCTAGCCAATTTCAAGAAGAATCCATAAAATCAGGAATGAACATTTAATGTGAAATTGAAAGTAATCTTGGAAATTAACTATCCATATATCTCTTTTTGTGACCAACGAATTAAAAGATCAAAAGATATGAGGATAAGGAAACACCTTTGACTATCACCTGGTCCCTCAACAGCAAGTGCTTGGGGTTGTTTGTAGGGGTAGGGGGAGGTTCACTAGCATGAAGGTGTAATTAGGATGAGATGTACTTTCAAGTCTTCATTTCCTTCTCTTCGATCCTCTGTGTCCATGAATCTAGCATCTGTTGCTAATTAGGCTCATCAGCACTCCTCCATAAAGTCCCTGCTGATCTGCTTACTCTTGTTAGTGGATCAGCAGGGGGCATATGGCTGCTTGGCATCTTAACCTTCGTCCTGCCAGGGTTCATGCCGAATCTATTCATCCCACTGCAGTAATCTGTGAGACTGTGTACACAGGCACTTTAAGGTTCTGATGCCATGGTAACCAGTGGGTGACAAAATCATTAAGAACACTTATTAGCAGTTGGAACTTCTGCACATTTTCATAGATGCCAGCTGAGAGATACAAACATTGTTTGCCAAACACTACCTACAGCTATTAGGAGTTATCAGGGTATAGCATGTTAGATGAAGATGGAAAAGAACTTTCCATTTGCAGTCTTATAAAATTTTGAGTATTAACACTTTGTATGTGTTCTGATTTCTGTTATAGGTGCTTTGCAAAACATTTAGACATTTTCATGTAATGATACTTAGGTTTGCAGGTTATGGGATAAATATATTCCTATTTATTCTCTGTGTGTTCATATGGCATATAACTGTACATTTGGAAATATTTTTAAAACCTTTACATAATTTTCTTCAATTTAATTATAGATCATTTAACTAACCTATGGACATTTGAGTCTATTGCTTTCAAAACAGACATAAAAGGAAGTAAAACATTGATTAAAGATTATCCAACCAAATGGGGCAAGATTATAATTAATATTGGTATTTTTAATGCAATGATCTTTTAAACTATTTTTTATTACAATTCTATCTTTGACATTCATAGTGAAGCACAACTTCAATATAGATTATGAAACGTATGTGCTCAATATGGCCGTGTAAATATACTGAATGTCTACTCCCTTGCATATATATATATACATATACACACATTATTACACACATACATGTATACATATATATATATATGAATAGTCCTTTAAGTATGTGAGTGGTCATTTAAATTGTTATTTGGACTGAATATATTTGTGTATTTTGTTTAATATCTTTTTCCAGCATTGTTAGGATAATTGTCAAATAAAATTTGTATATATTGGAGGTATACAACTGATGGTTTGATATACATATGCTTTATGAAATGATTGCCACAACAAGCTAATTAACACTTCCATCACCTGACATAGTTACTTGTTTGAAGTGCTTTTGTTTACTTGTTTCTTGTGGTTTTCTTTTAAATGTGGTAACAACATAAGATTTACTGTCAATAAATTTCAAACATACAATACAGTATTTTACTTATAACTAAGTCAGAAAAAGAAAACAAATATCATATATTAATGCATATATATGGAATCTAGAAAATGGCACTGATGAACCCATTTGCAAGGCAGGAAAAGAGACACAGATATAAAGAACAGACTTGTGCACACAGGAAGGGAAGGAGAGGATGAGACAAATTAAGAGAGTAGCATTGACATATATACACTAACATGTGTAAAATAGATAGCTAGTGGGAAGTTGCTATATACCACAGGATGCTCAGCTCAGTGCTCTGTGATGATTTAGAAGGGTGGGATGGGGTGAGTACAGGAGGGAGGCTCAAGATCGAGGGGATCTATGTATACTTATAGGTGATTCATGTTGTTCAGGAGAAATTAATCCCAACATTGTAAATAAATCATACTCCATTTAAAAAATAAGTTTTAAAAGTCTTATAACTGAAGTTTTATACCTCTTCTCATTTTCTCCACTCCTCAGTCCCTGGTGACAACTATTTTATTCCTTCATTCCAAGTTCAACTTTTTAAGATTTCATATATGAATGACACCAAATAGTATTTGTATTTCTCTCTCTGGCTTATGTCTTACCATAATGTCTTCTAGGCTCACCCACATTGTAACAAATGGCAAGATTTATTTTTTTTTATAGTTAAATAGTACTCCAATGTACATATATATTTTTACTACTGATAAACACAGGTTGTTTCCATGTCTTGGCAATTGTGAATGTTGCTACAATGAACATTAAAGTGAAGATACCTCTCTGAGGTAGTTATCTTTTCCTTTGGATCAGTTCAGTTCAGTAGCTCAGTCATATCCAATTTTTTGCAACCCCATGGACTGCAGCACACCAGGCTTCCCTGTCCATCACCAACACCAGAGCTTACTCAAACTCATGTCCACAAAGTCAGTGATGCCATCTAATCCTGTTGTCCCATTCTCCTCCTGCCCTCAATCTTTCCCAGCATCAGAGTCTTTTCACATGAGTCAATTATTCTCATCAGGTGGCCAAAGTATTGGAGTTTCAGCCTCGAAATCAGTCCTTCCAGTGAACACCTAGGACTGATCTCCTTTAGGATGGACTGGTTGGATCTCTTTGCAGTCCAAGGGACTCTCAAGAGTCTTCTCCAACACCACAGTTCAAAAGCATCAGTTCTTCAGTGCTCAGCTTTTTTTATAGTCCAACTCTCACATCCACACATGACCACTGGAAAAACCATGACTTTGACTAGACGGACCTTTGTTGGCAAAGTAACGTCTCTGCTTTTTAATATGCTGTCTAGGTTGGTCATAACTTTTCTTCCAAGGAGCAAATGTCTTTTAATTTCATGTCTGCAGTCACCGTCTGTGGTGATTTTGGAGCCCCCAGAAATAAAGTCTGTGGTGGCTCAGACGGTAAAGCGTCTGCCTACAATGCGGGAGACCTGGGTTCAATTCCTGGGTCGGGAAGATCCCCGGGAGAAAGAAATGGCAATCCACTCCAGCACTCTTGCCTGAAAAATACAATGGACGGAGAAGCCTGATAGGCTACAGTCCATGGGGTTGCAAAGAGTTGGACATGACTGAGCAACTTCACTGTTTCCATTGTTTCCCCCTCTATTGGCCATGAGATGATGGGACCAGAAGCCATGATCTTAGTTTTCTGAATGTTGAGTCTTAAGCAAACTTTTTCAGTCTCCTCTTTCATTTTCATCAAGAGGCTTTTCAGTTCTTCTTCACTTTCTTCCCTAATGGTGGTGTCATCTGCATATCTGAGATTATTGATATTTCTCCCAGCAATGGTGATTCTAGCTTGTGCTTCATCCAGCCCAGGTTTTTTGCAAGATGTGCTCTGCACCCAGAAATGGGATTGCTGGATCATATGGTAGTTCAGTTTTTAATTTGCTGAAGAACTGCCACACTGTTTTCCATAATAGCTGTAGCAAATTATGTTCCCACCAAAAGTATACATGAGTTTCTTTTACCCACATCCTTGCCCACACTTGTTATTTCTTATTTTTTGATAAGTCATCTTAATAGATGAAAGGTGATATCTCACTGTAGTATTAATTTGCATTTCCCTATTTATTAGTGATATTGAGCATATTTTCATGTACCTGATTTCCATTTGTATATTTTTTGGGGGAAAAATTCTATTCAGGTCCTTTTCCCATTTATAAATCAAGTTTCTTGGTTTGTTTGATGTTGACTCATATGGGTTTTTGGATATACTTTGGATATTAACTCTTTATCAGACATATAGTTTACAAATATTTTTTCCCATTCCATAGATTGTCATTTCATTGTGCTGGTTGTTTCCTTTGTTGTGGAGAAGGCTCTTAGCTTGATGTCCTATGTGTATATTTTTTGGTTTTATTGCCTGTGCTTTTGATGTCATTCCAAAAAAACTTATTGACAAAGCCAAGGTCAAGGAGTTTTTTCTTATGTTTTCTTTATAATATCTTAATGAGTAAAACAAAAAAGATTTTGAATATAAAAAAGCCAAAAGCAGTGAAAGTTATATTTTAAAAACTCCTAATAGCTTTCAGATTTGTTGTTTTTGTTCAGGCTTTATCATTTGAGAGGGAAAATAGCACATTAGAGACTCCCAACTCCCCCACCTTTTGAAACAATACAGAAAGAACTCTTTCTAAACTCTCATGTCTCTTTGGAATGAAGAAGTAGTGAAGAAGTATAGGAATAGAATAGTTGCCTTGGTTATCAGACAAATTGGATACATATCAATGTCTAAAAGAACAAAGAATCAAACAACATTTATTCTGAAAATATATATTTATTATTAAGAACTAAGTGAAAGAAAGTAATAGTCACTCAGTCATGTCCAACTCTTTGTGACACCATAGACTATAGCCCACCAAACTCTTCTGTCCATCAAATTCTCTAGGCAAGAATAGTGAAGTGGGTTGCCATTTCCTTTTCCAGAGGATCTTCTCAACACAGGAATCAAACCAAGGTCTCCTGTATGTTAGTCAGACTCTTTACTAACTGAGCCACCTGGGAAGACCATTAAGAACTAAATGTAGCCTTAATAAAACAGAGTCAGAAAAAAAAAGCTTGTTACAACTATGCTAAACCTATATTAACTTTGCTCAGTTCAGTTCAGTTCAGTCGCTCAGTCGTGTCCGACTCTTTGCGACCCCATGAATCGCAGCACGCCAGGCCTCCCTGTCCATCACCAACTCCCAGAGTTCACTCAAACTCATGTCCACCGAGTCCGTGATGCCATCCAGCCATCTCATCCTCTGTCGTCCCCTTCTCCTCCTGCCCCCAATCCCTCCCAGCATCAGAGTCTTTTCCAATGAGTCAACTCTTCAGATGAGGTGGCCAAAGTACTGGAGTTTCAGCTTTAGCATCATTCCTTCCAATGAACACCCAGGACTGATCTCCTTCAGAATGGACTGGTTGGATCTCCTTGCAGTCTAAGGGACTCTCAAGAGTCTTCTCCCACACCACAGTTCAAAAGCATCAATTCTTCAGTGTTCAGCTTTCTTCACAGTCCAACTTCACATCCATATATGACTACTGGAAAAACCATAGCCTTGACTAGACAGACCTTAGTTGGCAAAGTAATGTCTCTGCTTTTGAATATGCTGTCTAGGTTGGTCATAACTTTCCTTCCAAGGAGTAAG
>SJYX01014578.1:42635-65494 GCA_006410675.1 Oreotragus oreotragus
AATAGCCAGGACATGGAAGCAACCTAGATGTCCATCAGCAGACGAATGGATAAGGAAGCTGTGGTACCTGTCTCTTATACACATCTAGATGTGTATAAGAGACAGGCTCTATACAGTCAGCTAAAACAAGACTGGGAGCTGACTGTGGCTCAAATCATGAACTACTTACTGCTGAATTCAGACTTAAATTGAAGAAAGTAGGGAAAACCACTAAGCCACTCAGGTATTACCTAAATCAGATCCCTTATGACTATACATTTGAAGTGACAAATAGATTCAAGGGATTAGATCTGATAGAGTGCTTGAAGAACTATGGACAAAGGTTCATGATATTATACAGGAGGCTGTGATCAAGGCCATCCCCAAGAAAAAGAAATGCAAAAATGCAAAGTGGTTGTCTGAGGAGGTATTACAAATAGCTGTGAAAAGAAGACAACAAAAAGCAAAGAGAAAAGGAAAGATATACCCATTTGAGTGCAAAGTTCCAAAGAATAGCAAAGAGAGATAAGAAAGCCTTCCTCAGTGATCAGTGCAAAGAAAGAGAGAAAAACAATAGACAGGGAAAGACTAGAGATCTCTTCAAGAAAATTTGAGATACCAAGGGGATATTTCATGCAAAGATGGGTACAATAAAGGTCAGAAATGGTATAGACCTAACAGAAGCAGAAGATATTAAGAAGATGTGACAAGAATACATAGAAGAACTATACTGAAAAGATCTTCATGATACAGATAATCATGAGGCTGTGATCAATCACTCACCTAGAGCCAGACATACTGGAATGTGAAGTCAAGTGGGCCTAGGAAGCATCACTACAAACAAAACTAGTGGGGTTTATGGAATTCCAGTTGAGCTATTTCACATCCTGAAAGATGATGCTGTGGAAGTGCTGCTCTCAATATGCCAGCAAATTTGGAAAACTCTGCAGTGGCCAAAGGACTGGAAAGGGTCAATTTTCATTCCAATGCCAATGAATGCTCAAATTGTACTTATCTCACTCTCTAGCAAAGTAATGCTCAAAGTTCTCCAAGCCAGAACAGTATGTGATCCGTGAACTTCCAGATGTTCAAGCTGGACTTAAAAAAGAGGAAAAAGAGATGAACTTGCCAACATCTGTTGGATCATCGAAAAAGCAAGAGAGTTCCAGATAAACATCTACTTCTGTTTTTTTGTTTTTTGTGGTTTTTTTTTTGACAATGCCAAAGCCTTTGATTGTGTGGATCACAACGGACTCTGGTAAATTCTTCAAGAGATGGGAATACCAGACCACCTGACCCACCTCCTGAAAAATCTGCATGCTGGTCAAGAAGCAACAGTTAAAACTGGACATGGAACAACAGACTGGTTCCAAGTTGGGAAAGGAGTATTTCATGATTGTACATTGTAACCCTGCTTATTTAACTTATATGCAGAGTACATCATGAGAATTCCTGGATTAGATAAAGCACAAGCTGGAATCAAGTTTGCCAGGAGAAATATCAACAACCTCAGATATACAGATGACATCACCCTTATGGCAGAAAGCAAAGAAGAACTAAAAAGCCTCTTGATGAAAGTGAAAGAGGAGAGTGAAAAAGTTGGCCTAAAACTCAACATTCAGGAAACTAAGATCATGGCATTTGGTCCCATCATTTCATGTCAAACAGTTGGGGAAACAATGGAAACAGTGCCAGATTTTATTTTATTTTTTTGGCTCTAAAATCACTGCAAATGATGACTGCAGCCATGAAATTAAAAGATGTTTGCTCCTTGTAAGAAAAGTTATGACCCACCTTGACAGCATATTAAAAAGCAAAGACATTACTTTGCAAAAAGAGGTCCATCTAGTCAAGGTTTGGTTTTTACAGTAGTCATGTGTGGACATGATAGTTGGACTATAAAGAAAGCTGAGTACCAAAGAATTGATATTTTGAATTTTGGTGTTATAGAAGACTCTTGCGAGTCCCTTAGATTTCAAGGAGTTCTAACCAGTCCTTCCTAAAGGAAATCAGTCCTTATTATTCATTAGAAAGACTGATGCTGATGCTGAAACCCCAATATTCGGCTGCCTGATGTCAAGAATTGACTCACTGGAAAAGACTCTGATTCTGGGAAAGATTGAAGATGGGAGGAGAAGGGGTCGACAGAGGTTGAGATGGTAGGATGCCATCACTGACTCAACATACATGAATTAAGTAAACTCCGGGGATTGGTGATGGACAGCGAAGCCTGGTGTGCTGCAGTCCATGGGGTTACAAAGAGTTAGACACCACTGAGCCACTGAACTGAACCGAACTCAGGCGACTTAGCACATGCTTGTAGGTTTTAAGTAAAATTACCAGCAACTGTATTGACAAGTAGTATTCTGAAGAATTGTTTGTTTGTTTTTACCTAGGAACGTATAGAATGAACTAAACATTCTGAAAAAATGTAGATAGTGAGTTCAGTTCAGTTCAATTCAGTTGCTCAGTCGGGTCTGACTCTTTGCAACCCCTTGAACCGCAGCACGCAGGACCTCCCTGTCGATCACTGACTCTGGGAGTCGACACAAACCCTTGTCCATTGAGTCGGTGATACCATCCAACCATCCCATCCTCTGTCATCCCCTTCTCCTCCTGCTCTCAATCTTTCCCATCATCAGGGTCTTTTCCAGTGAATCAGCTCTTCACATCAGGTGGCCAAGTATTGGAGTTTCAGCTTCAACATCAGTCCTTCCAATGAACACCCAGGACTGATCTCTTTTAGGATGGACTGGTTGGATCTCCTTGCAGTGCAAGGGACTCTCAAGAGTCTTCTCCAACACCACAGTTCAAAAGCATCAATTGTTCTGTGCTCAGCCTTCTTTATAGTCCAACCCTCACATCCATACATGACCACAGGAAAAACCATAGCCTTGACTAGACGAACCATTTTTGGCAAAGTAATGTCTCTGCTTTTGAATATGCTATCTAGGTTGGTCACAACTTTCCTTCCAAGGAATAAGTGTCTTTGAATTTCATGGCTGCAATCACCATCTGCAGTGATTTTGGAGCCCCCTCCCCCAAATAAAGTCTGACATGGTTTCCACTGTTTCTCCATCTATTTGCCATGAAGCGATGGGACGAGATGCCATGATCTTCATTTTCTGAATGTTGAGCTTTAAGCCAACTTTTTCACTCTCTTCTTTCACTTTCATCAAGAGGCTCTTTAGTCCTTCTTCACTTTTTGCCATAAGCATGGTGTCATCTGCATATCTGAGGTTATTGATATTTCTTCCGGCAATCTTGATTCCAGCTTGTGCTTCTTCCAGCCCAGCGTTTCTCATGATGTGCTCTGCATTGAAGTTAAATAAGCAGGGTGACAATATACAGCTTTGACATACATACTCCTTTTCCTTTTTGGAACCAGTCTGTTGTTTCATGTCTAGTTCTAACTGTTGTTTCCTGACCTGCATACAGATTTTTCAAGAGGCAAGTCAGGTGCTCTGGTATTCCCATCTCTTTCAGAATTTTCTACAGTTTATTGTGATCCACACAGTCAAAGGCTTTGGTATAGTCAATAAAGTAGAAATAGGTTTTTTTCTCGAACTCTCTCGCTTTTTCCATGGTCCAGAAGATGTTGGCAATTTGATCTCTGGTTCCTCTGCCTTTTCTAAAACCAGCTTGAACATCTGAAAGTTGAGTTCATGTATTTCTGAAGCCTGGCTTTGAGAATTTTAAGCATCACTTTACTAGCATTGTGAGATGAGTGCAATTGTGTGGTAGTTTGAACATTCTTTGGCTTTGCCTTTCTTTGGGATTGGAATGAAAACTGACCTTTTCCAGTCCTGTGGCCACTGCTGAGTTTTCCAAATTTGCTGGCATATTGAGTGTAGCACTTTCACAGCATCATCTTTTAGGATTTGAAATAGCTCAACTGGAATTCCACCACCTCCACTAGCTTTGTTCGTAGTGATGCTTTCTAAGGCCTACTTGAGTTCATATTCCAGGATGTCTTGTTCTAGGTGAGTAATCACACCATCCAGACTATCTGGGTCATGAAGATCTTTTCGGTACAGTTCTTCTCTATATTCTTGGCATCACTTCTTAATATCTCTGCTTCTGTTAGGTCCATACCATTTCTGTCCTTTATTGAGCCCATTTCTGCATGAAATATTCCCTTGGTATCTCTAATTTTTTTGAAGAGATCTCCAGTCTTTCCCAGTTTATTGTTTTCCTCTATTTGTTTGCACCGATCGCTAAGGAAGGCTTTCTTATCTCTCCTTGCTATTCTCTGGAACTTTGCATTCAAATGAGTATAACTTTCCTTTTCTCCTTTGCTTTTCACTTCCTGTATTTGTACAGCTGTTTATAAGACCTCCTTAGACAGCCATTTTGCTTTTTTACATTTCTTTTTCTTGGGGATGGTCTTGATTCCTGTCTCCTGTACAATGTCACAAATCTCTTTCCATAGTTCATCAGGCACTCTATCTATCAGATCTAGTCCCTTAAATCTATTTGTCACTTCCACTATATAGTCATAGGGATTTGATTTAGGTCATATCTGAATGGTCTAGTGGTTTTCTCCACATTCTTCATTTTCAGTCTGAATTTGGCAATAAGGAATTAATGATCTGAGCCACAGTAAGCTCCTGGTTTTGTTTTTGCTAATTGTATAGAGCTCCTCCATCTTTCGCTGCAAAGAAAATAACCAATCTGATTTCAGTTCTGACCATCTGATGACATCCATATGTAGAGTCTTCTCTTGTGTTGTTGAAAAATAGTGAGTAGCTGGTAGTATGTTTGTTATGTCATAGCATGACTTTGATGTGAATGATTAGCATGTATTCAAAATAGTTATGATCAATGAAATACATGCTTACTGTATATATAGACTGTCTGCATTAAAGATTCCATTTTGTAGAATCCTCTAGATATGTATTTATTACCCAAACCTGATCACATATTTTCCCTAATTTAAAGTTAAACTTGCACTATGACCTAGTTCTCTTTAAGAGGCACCAAAAGCATTACTGTGTTTGATCAAGCCAAGTAAATATTTGAAGTTCTTTTTAAAAATTCTTTGTTTATGAAACAAGATGATCTAAACCACTTCTACCACTTCGACAGCAACTTAGTTCTTAAATCTGGCTGATTACTTCTCTGACCTTTCGTAAGGTGTCTGTCAGAAGATCAATTCATGGACTTCCCTTAGGAGTTAAGCCTATTGTCCAGTTGTTCAAAGTATTAAAAAAATCTTTCGCCCCCTAAATGTAAGTTCAAAGTACCTTTTCTTTAGCTCTAGGGAACTGATCTTTTCCCTATTTTATTCGGAGACTGTGAATAACTCCGTTACTTCATTTATATTTTTAACTTGAAGTTATAGACTGTGATCAAGTGTCGACTAGTCATTTTTTATGGCCTCCTAGAGAGATATGGTGCCCCCTCAGTATTTCTCTACTTTTTATCAATCAACCTTTTTGTCAGTTCTGCTATCTTTTTGCCTCCAGGTTTTTCCCTCTCTTTCATTTATCTGCAGGAGTTTGGTCTGTACCACAATATCCCTTCTGATTGTCACGCTAGGACTGGGTAGCTCTTGCTATTCATCTGCTATGCAGCCTCTTTGTCACGTAGCCCTTGTATTGTATCTGTCCCAGCTGCAAGTTTTTCTTTCTTTGTAATGCTAGTGATACTCAGGAGTTGGTTTAAGTGCCCACAGTCACATTCCAAAGCTACTAAGAATTACATCTTTTCCTCAGTCTGAAACTCCATTTGACCTGAATAGAATATAGGTGATTTCATGCTCCTAAACTTGTTCCTTAGGTTTTATCAGAGCTGAGTTTGCAGGGCCAGCAGGTTTTATTCAATATTATTTGAAGGGGAAGATTTTTTAAGAAATAATAAATTATTTTTTTCTGAATTGTGTCTTTCTTGGATTGTCATACACTGAATTTAATAAATATTTGTGCAAAAATTATGTTAAAAAAGTATGTGTAAGGCATGGGTNAAACTTGTTCCTTAGGTTTTATCAGAGCTGAGTTTGCAGGGCCAGCAGGTTTTATTCAATATTATTTGAAGGGGAAGATTTTTTAAGAAATAATAAATTATTTTTTTCTGAATTGTGTCTTTCTTGGATTGTCATACACTGAATTTAATAAATATTTGTGCAAAAATTATGTTTAAAAAGTATGTGTAAGGCATGGGTTAAATGCTTCAAGAATTAAAATTATTCATAGGAAAATTACTTTTTCATTTATTAACTGTTTTTGTAGGCATGGAAATGTATCTGGGCTCATGGAGCCACTATGTTACCAATTCTACAGCTGTTTGAGAGTGGTATATAAAATGGATAATAGTCCCACTTACCGAACCATAGCTGTTCAGATCCTGAATTTCCCACTTATTTGACTTGCTTAAATCTTTTGCTTCTCCTCTGTAAAACTGAATACAATAATAATACCTAGCTCATGATATTGTTAAGGATTTTAAATGGGGTCACCTATGTAAGATACTTAGTGCTCCCAAGCAGTCAATAGAGGTTGATATGTTTATTTTGTGCTTGTAGAGGACACTTGCTCTTTTGGCTGCCTAGAAATCACATATTTTTCTTATTTGGAGGAGATCTCTAAATAAAAACTGGAATAAGGGCCAAAAACTCTGGACTAAGTGGAAAGAAAGGGGAAATAATTGCTTTGCCTGCCTCTAGAAGTTACAACATTATCTCCTAAGCTTGAAATAAAAGCCCATACTGTGTTGAAAATTGGTACTTGTAATCATCATGGGGATTATGGGGCAGCACAGTGAAACACCAGTCCCAGTGATGGGTACTGTAAGTCCCAGTGATGCCTACTTTGTAGGCAGATAGTTTCTCGGCTTCCCCAGACTTGACTACCTTTTTGATTCAGAAAGAGCTCCCGGTCCTGTCTGAGTTTCTCATAACTGCATGGACACTCTCAATAGGCAGTAACTGGTGCAATGATAGAGCTTATCTCACTGTTTTGTCACTAAGGAATTGTGGTCTTTTGTTGCCTACTGTCTAGTATCTTGAGTGCCTTTATTTTCCCCCATGTATTTTGTCCATTTGTTTCAGATATTTCATGTGGGAGGGTGAATCTGTTCTCTGTTACTTTCTCTTGACTAGAAGTGGAATCTATAATCTAGTTTGTGTCAAGCACCCAGTTCCAAATCAGGGAACGTTGATGAGACAGGCTGTATACTGATGCCCTTTGTTCCTATCTGTGATCTGCTATATGCACCTATTCAGTTCAGTTCAATCGCTCAGTCTTGTTTGACTCTTTGCAAACCCATGAATTGCAGCACGCCAGGCCTCCCTGTCCATCACCAACTCCCAGAGTTCACTCAAACTCATGTCCATTGAGTCGGTGATGCCATCCAGCCATTCCATCCTCTGTCATCCCCTTCTCCTCCTGCCCCCAATCCCTTCCAGCATCAGAGTCTTTTCCAATGAGTTAACTCTTTGCATGAGGTGGCCAAAGTACTGGAGTTTCAGCTTTAGCATCATTCCTTCCAATGAACACCCAGGACTGATCTCTTTCAGAATGGACTGGTTGGATCTCCTTGCAGTCCAAGGGACTCTCAAGAGTCTTCTCCAACACCACAGCTCAAAGACATCAATTCTTCTGTGCTCAGCCTTCTTCACAGTCCAACTCTCACATCCAGACATGACCACAGGAAAAACCATAGCCTTGACTAGACGAACCNCTTTCCTGCATTGGAGAAGGAAATGGCAACCCACTCCAGTGTTCTTTCCTGGAGAATCCCAGGGATGGGGGATCCTGGTGGGCTGCCGTCTATGGGGTCGCACAGAGTTGGACATGACTGAAGCGACTTAGCAGCAGCAGCAGCACCCACAGTAGTAGCTATAATGGTCATCTGAGTTAAATTCACCCATTCCAGTCCATTTTAGTTCGCTGATTCCTAAAATGTCAACGTTCACTCTTGCCATCTCCTGTTTGACCACTTCCAATTTGCCTTGATTCATGAACCTAACATTCCAGGTCCCCATGCAAAATTGCTCATGCTCAGTAAATCTTTAATCCAATATTCTGTTCAAGGGCGGGGCTGTGTTCCTTCCATTATTTGATCTGAGGCCAAACTATGATGGAGGTAAAGACCCAGTCCATTCTGAAGGCGATCAGCCCTGGGATTTCTTTGGAAGGAATGATGCTAAAGCTGAAACTCCAATACTTTGGCCACCTCATGCGAAGAGTTGACTCATTGGAAAAGACTGATGCTGGGAGGGATTGGGGGTAGGAGGAGAAGGGGACGACAGAGGATGAGATGGCTGGATAGCATCACTGACTCGATGGACGTGAGTCTGATTGAACTCTGGGAGCTGGTGATGGACAGGGAGGCCTGGTGTGCTGCAATTCATAGGGTCGAAAAGAGTCAGACACGACTGAGCGATTGAACTGAACTGAACTGAATGAAGATAATGGCGACCTCCTTCAAAAGGTCCCATGCAGGCACTGCTACACTCAGTGCCCGCAGGTTGGCAGCACGCCACTACTGACCCATGCCTCTGCCAGAGGCTCCTGGTCACTCATTGGCAAGTTTGAGTCAGTCTCTTGTGGGGTCACTGCTCCTTTTTCTGTGTCTTGGTGTGCATAAGGTTCTCTTTGTGCCCTCCCAGAGTCTGTTTCCCCAGTCCTGTGTAAGTTCTGGCAGTTATATAGTGGGTTAATAGTGACCTCCTCCAAGGGGGCATATGCCATACCCAGGTCTACTGCACCCAGCGCCCCTGCCCCTGAAGCAGTCCACTTCTGACCTGTACATAACTGAAGTCACTTCAGTTATGTCCAACTCTCTGCCACCCATCAGGCTCTTCTATCCATTGGATTCTCCAAACAAAAATGCTGGAGTGCGTTGCCATGCCCTCCTCCAGGGGATCTTCTCAACCCAGGGATTGAACCCAAGTCTCTTACATCTCCTACATTGGTAGGTGGGTTCTTTACCACTAGCACACCCGGGGATCCCCTCTATATGCATGGGAGATTACAAATATTTTAACTAGAGATTTGTGAACTGGAAATGTCTTTCATTTGTTTTGTCATCCTCAAACTAAATATATGCATATGAGACTCTTTTCATATGATTCCATGGACGGCAGCAGGCCAGGCTTCCCTGTCCTTCACTATCTCCCAGCATTTGCTAAAAATTCATGTCCATTAAGTCAGTGATGTCATCCAACCACCTCATCCTCTATCATTCTCTTCTCCTCCTATCCTCAATCTTTCCCACCTCCAGGGTCTTTTCCAACCCAGTTGGCTCTTTGTATCAAGTGTTCAAAGTATTGGAGCTTCAGCTTCAGCATCAGTCCTTCCAATGAATATTCAGAGTTGATTTCCTTTAGGATTGACTGTATTGATCTCTTTGCTGTCCAAGGGGCTCTCAAGAGTCTTCTCCAATACCACAGTTCAAAAGCATCAATTCTTCAGTGCTCAGCTTTCTTTTTAGTCCAACTCTCACATCTATACATGACTACAAGAAAAACCATAGATTTGACTATTTAGACCTTTGTTAGCAAAGTGATGTCTCTGTTTTTTAATATGCTGTCTAGCTTTGTCATAGCTTTTATTCCAAGGAGGAAGTGGCTTTTAATTTTATGACTGCAGTCACTGACTTCAATGATTGTGAAGACCAAGAAAATAATGTCACTGTTTCCACTTTGCCCCATCAATTTGCCATGAAATGATGGGACCAGATGCTATGATCTTAGTTTTTTGAATGTTGGGTTTTAAGCTAGCTTTTTCACCCTCCTCTTTCACTCTCATCAAGACTCTGTTTAGTTCCTCTTTGCTTTCTGCCATTAGGATGGTATCATCTGCATATCTGAGGTTGTTGATATTTCTCCTGGCAATGTTGATTCCAGCTAGTGATTCATCCGGTCTGGTATTTCACATGATGTACTCTGCATACAAGTTAAATAAGTAGGGTGACAATACGCAGCCTTGCGGTACTCCTTTCTCAATTTTAAGCCAGTCTATTGTTTCATGTTTGGTTCTAACTGTTCCTTCTTGTCCTGCATACAGGTTTCTCAGGAGCCAGATAAGGTTGTCTAGTATTCCCATTTCTTTAAGAATTTTTCACAGTTTGTTGTGATCCACACACAGGCTTTAGCGTAGTCAATGTAGCAGAAACAGATGCTTTTTGAAATTCCTTTGCTTTTTCTATAATCAATTTGATATCAGTTTCTATGGCGATTTGATCTCTGGTTCCTCCGACTTTTCTAAATCTAGTTTGCACAACTAGAAGTGCTCTGCTGAGCTTAGTCAGTCAGTTGTGTCCAACTCTCTGCAACCCCATGAACTGTAGCCCACCAGGCTCCTCTGTCCATGGAAGTTCTCCAGGCAAGAATACTAGAGTGGGTTGCCATGCCCTCCTCCAGAGAATCGTCACAATGCACGGATTGAACCCAGGTTTCCCTTATTGTTCTTTATCAACTTAGGAATTCCTGGAAATCCCAGGAATACTGGAGTGGGTAACCTATCCCTTTTCCAGGGAATCTTCTGAACCTANATACTAGAGTGGGTTGCCATGCCCTCCTCCAGAGAATCGTCACAATGCACGGATTGAACCCAGGTTTCCCTTATTGTTCTTTATCAACTTAGGAATTCCTGGAAATCCCAGGAATACTGGAGTGGGTAACCTATCCCTTTTCCAGGGAATCTTCTGAACCTAGGATTCGAAAGCATTGCAGGGAGATTCTTTACAACCTGAGCCACCATGGAAGCCCTGTTAACATGTGAAATGAGCACAACTGTACAGTAGTTTTAACATCCTTTTGCTTTGCCTTTCTTTGGGATTCAAATGAAAACTGAACCTTTCCAGTCCTGTGGCCACTGTGGAGTTTTCAAAATTTGTTGACATACAACACTTTTCTAGCATCATCTTTTAGAATTTGAAAAAGCTCAGCTGGAATTCTATCACCTCCATTAGCTTTGTTCATAGTAATGCTTCCTAAGGCCTACTTGACTTCACATTCAGGTTGTCTGACTCTATGTGAGTGACTACATAATCAGGGTTATCCAGGTCATTAAGACCTTTTTTGTATAGTTCTTCTGTGTGTTTTTGCCACCTCTTCTTAATCTTTTCTGCTTCTGTTAGGTCCTTGCCATTTCTGTCCTTTATCGTGCCCATTCTTGGATAAGATGTTTCTTTTGGAATCTCTAATGTTCGTGAAGAGATCTCAAGTCTAGTGTTTCTTGTTCTAGTCTTTTCCTCTATTTCTTTGCACTGATCATTTAAAAAGGGTTTCTTGCTGTTCTCTGGACCTCTGCATTCAGTTGGGTATGTCTTTCCTTTTCTCCTTTGCCTTTCACTTCTTTCTTTTCTCAGCTATTTGCAAGGCCTCTTCAGACAACCATTATGCCTTGTTGCATTTCTTTTTCTTTGAAATGATTTTGTTCACAGCCTCCTGAACAAAGTTACAAACCTTTATCAATAGTTCTTCAAGCACTGGTCTACTAGATCTAATCCCTTGAATCTATTCATTACCTCCAATGTACAATCATAAGGGATTTGATTTGGGTAATTTCTGAATCTTTAATTTGCCTTTTAAAAACTTAATAAAAACAAAGTCACCTCCTCCCTTTCTCATAAGCTGTAGCTTTTGAGAGTTCTTTGTTTTGTCTACCTAGTAAGTGCCTACTTAACTTTTTTTACCTTGAATAATAATAGCCTGTAGATACTAATAATTAATAATAGTAAGCACATCTGGTCCCATTACTTCATGGGAAACAGATGGAGAAACAGTGGAAAACATGTCAGACTTTATTTTGGGGGGCTCCAAAATCACTGCAGATGGTGAATGGAGCAATAAAATTAAAAGATGCTTACTCCTTGGAAGGAAAGTTGTGACCAACCTAGACAGCATATTCAAAAGCAGAGACATGACTTTGCCAACAAAGGTGCGTCTAGTTAAGACTATGGTTTTTCCAGTGGCCATGTATGGGTGTGAGAGTTGGACTGTGAAAAAAGAAAACGCTGAGTGCAGAAGAATTGATGCTTTTGAACTGTGATATTGGAGAAGACTCTTGAGAGTCCTTGGACTGCAACGAGGTCCAACCAGTGCATCCTGAAGGAGATCAGTCTTGGGTGTTCATTGGAAGGACTGATGCTGAGGCTGAAACTCCAATACTTTGGCCACCTCATGGGAAGAATTGACTCATTGGAAAAGACCCTGATGCTGGGAGGGACTGGGGGCAGGAGGAGAGGGAGATGACAGAGGATGAGATGGCTGGATGGTCTCACCAACTCAATGCACATGAGTTTGGGTAGACTCCGGGAGTTGGTGATGGACAGAGAGGCCTGGTGTGCTGTGATTCATGAGGTCGCAAAAGTCAGATATGACTGAGAGACTGAGCTGAACTGATTGACTAACACTTTTACTTTTCATTGCTTCACATGCTGTCCTAGATACTTGTAATCCCTATAACAAGAAATACATTTGATTAAATATCCATTTCCTACTACTATAGTAGGTAACTCCTTTTGAAATGAGGGGCAATTGCTTATTAATCTCCATATCAGTTCAGTTCAGTTGCTCAGTTGTGTCTGACTCTTTGAGACCCCATGGATTGCAGCACACCAGGCTTCCCTGTCCATCACCAACTCCCAGAGCTTGTTCAAACTAACCAATCTGATGAACAGTATGAAAATCTCCATATATCAGGATCAGTTCAGTTCCATTCGGTTCAGTCACTCAATTGCATCTGACTCTTTGCGACCCCATGGACTGCAACACGCCAGGCTTCCCTGCCCGTCACCAGCTCTAGGAGTTTACTAGGATAATATTTGACTCACAGCAAGCAATAAGCAACCAATGGACAAATGGCCACCAAAGACCTGAAGTAGAGCATTTCCTTCTTTCCATTATCTTATGAGTAAAACTTTACACCCTGTAATTATGAAGTACCTTGTCCTTTTAGAAAATGTCTTGGCTGTTTTTAACTGTTTTACTCTCTTCTAAACCTTGATCTGATCCTTTCTGTCTGGCCAGAAGATTGAATGATAACATAATGGCTTTGGAGGGCTAAAGTAATGCTTTCAAGCCCTAATTCTTTAGGACCTGATGAAAGTGGAAAGATTTCTAAATGTATTGAGTAAAATCTTCCTAATATTAATATTAAAATTGTAGACACTACCACTGTGCAGATGTTACTGTGACAATTAAATGAGATAGTCTTGGGCTTCCCTGGTGGCTCAGTTGGTAAAAGAATCTGCCTGCAATGAGGGAGACCTGGGATCAATCCCTGGGTTGGGAAGATCCCCTGGAGGAGTGCATGGCAACCCACTCGGGTATTCTTGACTGGAGAACTGCCATGGACAGAGGAGCCTGGCAGGCTATAATCCATGGGGTTGCAAAGAGTCACTACCAAGCACAGCACAGTCTACAAACAGTGTAAACAGTAGACATTCAATAAATACTAATTCTCCACTTGCTATCATCCTTACATAGACTATCACCATAACAACCTTAACCAAATTCATGAGAAATGTCTAATACAGCAAATCTCTGCAAATATGTATAAGTGTACATGGCACTACCAAATATCAAGTCTAGTCTGGATCCTCCCCAAATTAGATGTTAGTCTATTAACAATAAAGGTTGCTAGATCTCTCTCTCTCAACTGGTTCCAAGTCTAGTGGAAAGACAAATAAATGTAAATAGATAATTATAAGACAATGTGCTCTGTGCTGCAATAATGGTGTGAACAGAGTGTTACAGGAACACAGAGAAAGGAACAATTAACTGTCCAAGGGCAAAGTAACCTCAGCCAGGCTAANATCTAGATGTGTATAAGAGACAGCAATGTGCTCTGTGCTGCAATAATGGTGTGAACAGAGTGTTACAGGAACACAGAGAAAGGAACAATTAACTGTCCAAGGGCAAAGTAACCTCAGCCAGGCTAATTTAGAGGAATAATTAAAAAAACACCCACAATTTTTCAGAGTACAGGCAACATCACTTGTGAGCTCATTAGCCTAGAATTTCCCATAAGCTAGCTTCCACTGTAGTGCAAAAGCATAGAAGCACAAGAACAATTGTCTTCAACATTAATGTAGTATTAATTTTATGATGTAATTTATAGGCAGACAATCCTCAGGTACATAAGCTAAAATTGATGAAAAAGATTATTGACATTGCAAGATGAAAGGCCAACAGTGCTGACATAAAAGCACCAAATCCCTCATCAGAGAACTATGACTTTGACTCAATTCTTTGAGAATGCATTCCATGAGTCTTATTTTCAAATCTTGGCTTGTTGCCACCACTGAGTTTTACAGAAAAATTTATGCAAAAAAAAAAAAAAAAATGCCACCAAACAGACAAAGGGAAGAGTTTTCTTATGAACAAGAGACCAAACTTCAAACATCTTACTAGCCCAAGAAAGTGGCATGAGAATGTCACTAGAATTCACAGTGTTGTTTTCATAGATTTTCCTCACCTCTTCCTAGTTTTACCTTTCATGCATTTAAAGAGCATTGTATGAAATTAAGTAAATATCTAAGGAGTATTTGAAGAAAATTATATTTTTCTTCCAAATTTCAAATTACAGAAAGATAATTGGGGAAAAAAGCAAAACAAGTCTTAATATCCTTCATTTTTTATTTCTCTGTCTGTTTTCTCATCTGGAAAATAAGGTCTCTGATCACCATTCTGATTTTAAAATTTTCTTATATTTATAGAAAATTGAGACTTTTAATGTCAACAGTCACATTGTCTGCTTTTGAAGAACCAGAGTGGCACCTTCTCCATTGTAGATTAACTGAACCACAATGGCAGAATTTCTTCTTCTCATCAACTGTTGTATTATGAATAGCTACTAATTACTGAGTGCTTACTATGTACAAGGTATTGCTTATTAGGTAGCTATTATAACTGTCTCTGTTACAAGACAATGAAACTAAGACTTAGAGAATGAAAATGACTTACTGAAGTACTCTGAACTAATACATGTTCAAGGCAGGATTTGTAGCTGAGCCTTTTTGATTCTACACGTCAGACCCCTGCTCTTAGTCATGACCTCCCAGTGTAGCCTTAATAGAAAGCTTTCATTCTTTATTGTTTTAGCTAATTACATTTATAGACAGAAAAAGTAATGGATAAGTCCAACTTTAAGCCCTTTAAATCTGTGATAATACATGTCTAATAACTCTCTGCAGGCAGATATTAGTCTGGTTTTACCACAATAGAAACCATCACAAGTAACAAACAACTGACATACAGCAAAGCACATAAGGGGCCAAAGTAATGCTCAAAATTCTTCAAGCCAGGCTTCAACAGTATGTGAACCGTGAACTTCCAGATATTCAGCTGGATTTACAAAAGGCAGAAAAACCAGAGAGCAAGTTGGAAACATCTGCTGGATCACTAAAAAAGCAAGAGAGTTCCAGAAAAACATCTACTACTGCTTTTTTGACTATGCCAAAACCTTTGACTGTGTTGATCACAACAAACTGGAAAATTCTTCAAGGGATGGGAGTACAAGACCACCTTACCTGCCTCCTTAGAAGCCTGTATCCTGGTCAAGAAGTAACAGTTAGGACTGGTCATGGAACAACAGACTGGTTCCAAATTGAAAAAGGAGTACATCAAGGCTGAATATTGTCACCCTGCTTATTTAATTTATAAGCAGAGTACATCATGCAAAATGCCAGGCTGGATGAAGCACAAGCTGGAATCAAGATTGCTGGGAGAAATAGAAGGGGACGACAGAGGATGAGATGGTTGGATGGCATTACTGACTCGATGGACATGAGTTTGAGCAAGCCCCAGGGATTGGTGATAGACAAGGACGCCTTTTGTGCTGCAGTCTATGGGGTTGCAAAGTGCTGGACATGACTGAGAGACTGAACTGAAGTGAACTGACTGATAATGGGCACATAATATGCACGTTTGTTGAATTAGTGAGTTTTAATGCACTGACAACAAAAAATAAAAATAGAAAATTTACATATTCTCTAATTTTGTCTTTCATTTAAGTGAACAAAGAGGTGTAAGTTTCTAAGCACAAACCAAATCCACTTAGTAACTCAGCAACAGTACCCAACCAAATGTACCTGTTGAGGTTGAGTATTCCAATAAGTAGTGACCAGTACTGGTCTTCCAGTCAAGCATATTAATTGCATACTTCACATCTAATGAGGAGTTAGAAGTCTGTTTTCCTAAATGAGTACTTATATTTTCAAAACAAGGCAATGAAACTTAAAAAAGAATACTAATTCTCATGTAGAATACATGAATAAAAATGGCCATAATGAAACCAAAGTACTTGGTTCATAGTTTTAATCTCTACCCTCCCTCAAACTCCATACTCTACTATGGTTATGGAAAACCTAACAGAAGTCTGAATTTGAGTTTAAAAATCATATTTCCTTAAATATATAAATAGAGATAAGACCTCTTTCCATGAAATGCTCACACAATTCTTGACTGGTTTTTATAATGAATACAAAATAATTATCAAAGAAGATGACTTTGTTCTCAGATATCCACCTATAAGTTTATTTCTTCCGCTGAAGTCCATATACCCAAATTGTCTGTTTTACACATTAAAACTAGATAATATTCCCCATGAACTCTAATAGGAATTCTGGCTCTCCTGGACTGTGAGATATCCACTTTTCCTCAACATATCAAAGGCGGGGGTGGTGCTTCTATGATGTTCACAGACTTGCCTGGCTAGGGTTGAAGTGGTTTATTAGAAATTCCTTACTGACTTGTATTAATATAAATTAGTAAGTAAAGCACATAATCCAGCACAAAGTGCAATTTTTATTCAAATATTTCCATTAGCATAATCATCTTTTTTGAGGAAATTAAATGTACATTATTATACTTAATATACCACAAATTATAGAAGCAAAAATTTCATTTGTAAGGTTCTGTAGTTCTCAAGTAATTAGCTACATTGCACCTTGGAAGCTAAAATTAAATACATAAATTAAACCAGTGGGGGAGATGATAACAGTAAAAATNATTAGCATAATCATCTTTTTTGAGGAAATTAAATGTACATTATTATACTTAATATACCACAAATTATAGAAGCAAAAATTTCATTTGTAAGGTTCTGTAGTTCTCAAGTAATTAGCTACATTGCACCTTGGAAGCTAAAATTAAATACATAAATTAAACCAGTGGGGGAGATGATAACAGTAAAAATTTTCTGGATATGATACAGTATGTCATACCTGAAGCTCAGCCTTAAAAGAATCACTCTAGGCATGCTCAGACGAGAGCTTGATCAGGTCTCCTGAAGACTTGAGCATGTGAATAAAGTGATTAGTTGGAAAGTCCACCAAGTATTTACACAAATAGGTTTCTTTGCCTACTTTCGGAACATTCAGTTCAGTTCAGTTGCTTAGTTGTGTCCAACTTTTTGCAATGCCATGGACTGCAGCACAGGCAGGCTTCCCTATCCATCACCAACTCCTAGATCTTGCTCAAACTCATTTCCACCAAGTCTGTGATGCCATCCAACCATCTTATCCTATGTTGTCCCCTTCTCCTCCCACCTTCAATCTTTCCCAGAATCAGGGTCTTTTCCAATAAGTCGGCTCTTCTCATCAGGTGGCCAAAGTATTGGAACTTCAACTTCAGCATCAGTCCTTCCAATGAATATTCAGGACTGATCTCCTTTAGGATGGATTGGTTGGATCTCCTTGCAGTCCAAGGGACTCTCAAGAGTCTTCTCCAACACCACAGTTCAAAAGCATCAATTTGTCAACACTCAGTTCTTTTTTATAATCCAATGCACACATTCATATGTGACTATTGGAAAAACCACAGCTTCGACTAGATGAACCTTTGTTGGCAAAGTAATGTCTCTGCTTTTTAATATACTGTCTAGGTTGGTCATAGCTTTTCTTCCACAGAGAAAATGCCTTTCAATTGCATGGCTGCAGTCACCATCTGCAGTGATTTTGGAGCCCCCCAAAATAAAGTCTGTTGCTGTTTCCATTGTTTCCCCATATATTTGCCATGAAGTGATGGGACTGGAAGCCATGATCTTATTTTCTTGAATGTTGAGTTTTAAGCCAACTTTTTCACTCTCCTCTTTCACTTTCATCAAGAAGCTCTTTAGTTCTTCTTCACTTTCTGCCATAATGGTGGTGTCACCTGCATACCTAAGGTTATTGATATTTCTCCCAGCAATCTTGATTCCAGCTTGTGCTACATCCAGCCTGGTATTTCACAAGATGTACTCTGCATATAAGTTAAATAAGCAGGGTGACAATTTTTACAGCCTTGATGATCTCCTTTCCCAATTTGGAATCAGTCTGTTGTTCCATGTCCAGTTTTCACTGTTGCTTCTTGACCTGCACACAGATTTTTCAGGAGGCAGATCAGGTGGTCTGGTGTTCCCATCTCTTGAAGAGTTTTCCAGTTTGTTGTGATCCACACAGTCAAATGCTTTGGCATAGTCAGTAAAGCAGAAGTAGATGTTTATCTGGAACCCTCTTTCTTTTTTGATGATCTAGCGGATGTTGGCAATTTGATCTCTGGTTCTTCTGCCTTTTCTAAATCCAGCTTGAACATTTGGAAGTTCAAATGTCCAGTTTTCACTGTTGCTTCTTGACCTGCACACAGATTTTTCAGGAGGCAGATCAGGTGGTCTGGTGTTCCCATCTCTTGAAGAGTTTTCCAGTTTGTTGTGATCCACACAGTCAAATGCTTTGGCATAGTCAGTAAAGCAGAAGTAGATGTTTATCTGGAACCCTCTTTCTTTTTTGATGATCTAGCGGATGTTGGCAATTTGATCTCTGGTTCTTCTGCCTTTTCTAAATCCAGCTTGAACATTTGGAAGTTCACGGTTCACATACTGTTGAAGTCTGGCTTGTAGAATCTTGAGCATTACTTTGCTAGCCAGTGAGATGAGGGCAATTGTGTCATAGGTAGATTAAACACATTATTCAGTCCTTAATCTCTGAAATACTCAAAGTGTGAGTTCAGGAGCAAGATAAAAATAACTTCAAAGTTATTTTTAATATCCCTTCCAGTTCATATGAATGAAACATTTTGCTCTTTGTTCCTGTAGACATAGACGTGAACACAACAAGGACACCCACTACTCCTCTCACGGAAAGTAGCTTGGGCTTGAAAATATAACATTTATACTGTCTACATTTAGTGATAATTGCTCCCCAGTTCACAAGCTGAAGAACTATTTTTTTCTACTTGCTAATCAATCTGACACTAAGCTTAAAAGCAAAGAGCATAAAATGAAACTTGAAGTCTTTGGAAAGTTTTATTCCCCTCCATGTATAGTTATTATTTTTTATAAAGTGGGAAAACAAAGCAACACTATAAATTAGGTTCTTCCTGTTTGTGTCCCAGGTGGAAAGTGAGACTTAAATATAAATTGGTCTGTCTCCAAAAGACAAAGTAGAAGATAATGGGGTAGTGGTTATATGTCATTTGTAATGCTAGTACCACAGTCTAATCCAGTATTCCTCATTTATACCTCAATACCCAACCCACAGATGCTCTTTTCAACCATACGCTCTTTTAATATAAAATTTGCATTTCTAGAGCATAGGAAACTTTAGGATGTAAGCTTCAATTGTGTATTGCTTCAGGTGTCTGACTCTTTGAGATCCTACAGACTGTGGCCTGCCAGGGTCCTCTGCCCAAGAGTGAGTTACCAGGCCCTCCTCCAGAGGATCTTCCTGACCCAGTGATGGAACTCATTTCCAATTGACAGGTGGATTCTTTACCACTAGAGCCACCTGGGAATAATGTAAGCCACTTAACATCAAATAGATAATCCTTTTACCATAGAATTATGTAAAACTCATTGGAATAGGCACAAAGTGTGATTTGTGTGCTATTTTAATTCCCACCAAAGAACATTCTTTACTAATGAGTCAAAGACCGCTAAACAGTTGTATGTGATCAGTTAACATCAGTTAGTTTTTGTCTTTGACTATTCCTGGCACAGTGAGTATATGGCTACAGGTATGGAAGCAATGTATGAGCCCAAAATTGTGAGCACATACTCACCACATCTGAGCTACGCACCACTGCTACTTAATTTTCAACCTGCTAGCAACAGAGACCATTGCTGAGTCACTGATACACTACTATCCCTCAAAATAGCCAAACTAACCCAATTCATAGTAAGTTGACTTTTTTGGACACCTTCAATCCTGGAAAAGTCAGAGGTTTATTTTTACTAGAATCAGCATATATATTGCACATTCATTTGCCTACCCAGCTCAAAGAATCACTCTGTGAAAGCTTTCAGAGTCTTGGATGCAGCATCATGGGATCTCAAACAACATAAGACTGCATCTATAAGAGATACATTTCTGGCTGGGTCCCTTCACTGTTCACCTGAAACTATCACAACATTATTAATTGTTTATACCCCAATACAAAATAAAAAGTTTTTAAAAATTAAGAGATAAATTTTACAGCAAAGAAGGTTTGGAAGTTGCTATAAGACCATGGTGTCCATTCATCCTATCATATATCATAACACCCAAAGCTATGGGCCTATTAAGCTAGAGAACAGAATTTAAAGGCATGGCTGGGATTTAAGCTTGAAGATGATATGTTGCAAGGATTGGTACCATACTCCAGGATGTAGTATGTATTCTAAATCAATGACCCTTTTATAGTGTGGTATCCCCAATAAGACAGGGTTTGGAGAATAAAATGTGGAATCAGAAATGGCCTCACTTAACATCACCCTCAGTGACTCTTTGCACAGCCATTCTACAATTCTAGATTTTATGAGCAGAGAGGTCTTGATATTCAAAAGAAGAATGGGTCCATTAGGAAAATATAATAGTAGTTTCATCAAATTTCAAGCTATGGCTATCACCTGAGTACTTTAGGCTGTGTGCTGAGACAAGCATGCAAAAAACGAAGTCACTATATGGCAAATATAATTCACCCTGTCTATTAGGAGCAGATAGGGCTGAGGATACACAATAGGTGATGGAAAGACTATATTTTACAGCTCAGAGAGATCCAAATGGATGTCTTTTTTTATTTCTTTGCCCCACTTAAATCATATATGTGTGAGTGGTCAGTTGTGCCCAACTCTTTGCGACTCCCCAGACTGTAGGCCACCAAGCTTATCTGTCCATGGGATTTCCCAGGCAAGAATATTGAAGTGGGTTGCCATTTCCTTCCCCCAAAATCATATTTGAACAACTGCAATAGCTATAATCTGAGAAAAAAGCAGTGACCAGTGCATCACTCATGGATTATGATCTGAATAATCAAATCATGAATGAGGGAAAACTAAGATGGAGGGTAGAGTAAATAAATCATGAAATACGAATATCAACTCTAGTCTTACATTACCTGCAACTGCAGAGGCTTTAATTTATGCCACTAACAATCTTCTTCCCAAGAACCCTCATCAGAATTTTGAAGAACTGCTCCCAGAAACAGTACAAAAACTATAGATCCAAATAGTACAAGGAGTGACTACAATAGAGGCTGCAGTGCTGTTCAGATTCCCCAACCTCTTCTGTGTTGAAACCTTCATTCTCCTTGAGTGCTAGAAGTGAGTGAATGATGTGGGAGTAAAATCCCAGTCTCCATTCTCTAATGTGGGACAGGTCAAAGGTCATTCTACTCTCAAAGTACATGTGGATTCAGGTGAGGCTTTTGTTGTGATTGCATCAAAGTCCAATTTCTTCTTCTGATCACCTCTCACTCCTTTGGTCTGACTCAAGTATTAATTCAGAAAAAAAAAAAAAATCCTGTACAAAGATATCCTTCTCAGACTCTGCTTTCCAAGAAATGGGAAATAATACTGTGGGAAACTAATATCAAAATGTGTATTAGTTTCCTAGAGTTGTAACAGTGTACCACAAACTGAATGACTTAAAAGAAATTTAATCTCTTATACTTCTTCCAGATGTTATGAATCCTAAATCAAAGTGTTAGTAGAGTCAGTTACTACTGAAGATTCTAAGAGAGAATCTGCCTCACACTTATGTCCCAGCCTCTGGTGATTTTTGGCAATGCTTGACATTCCTTGGCTTGTACATATAATATTCTAATTTCTGGCTTAAGATTCACATGGCTTCTCCTTTCTTTTTTTGTGCTTAAATTTTTCTTTTAAAGATGTCAATCTTTGTATTGGAGTGAGTGAGGGATATTCACACACAGTCGTCTCCAACTCTTTGCAACCCCAAGGACTACAGCCAGCCAGGCTCCTCTGTCCATGGAATTTCCAGGCAAAAAGACTGGAGCAGGTTGCCATTTCCTTCTCCAAGGAATCTTCCCTACATAGGTCTCCTGCATTGCAGGATGATTCTTTACCATCTGAGTCACCAGGGAAGCCTACTATTAAGAGACATTTCTAAGTTGATAAGAAAGGTCAACATAAAAAGTATCAGCAGGTACATCCTTGACTTTATCTTATAATCTATAGATAATACATCAGAATATATAATGAATCCATACATTTTTCCAAAGGAATACCCAAGATGGAAGTGGCAATAAAGTTATAAATGACATTAATCTTTATATGAAGGCTTACCTAATCCAGTATAGTTCAGTTCAGTTCAGTCGCTCAGTCATGTCCGACTCTTTCCCACTCCATGAATCTCAGCACGCCAGGCCTCTCTGTCCATCACCAACTCCTGGAGTTCATTCAGATTCCTGTTCATCGAGTCAGTGATGCCATCCAGTCATCTCATCCTATGTCGTCCCCTTCTTCTCCTGCCCCCAATCTCTCCCAGCATCAAAGTCTTCTCCAATGAGTCAACTATTCGCATGAGGTGGCCAAAGTACTGGAGTTTCAGCTTTAGCATCATTCTTTCCAAAGAAATCCCAGGGTTGATCTCCTTCAGAATGGACTGGTTGGATCTCCTTGCAGTCCAAGGGACTCTCAAGAGTCTTCTCCAACACCACACTTCAAAAGCAT
>SJYX01014578.1:68255-83231 GCA_006410675.1 Oreotragus oreotragus
ATATTTTTCTGGAACTTTTTCAATAATTCAAAGGATATTGGCAAGTTGACCTCTGGTTCCTCTGGCTTTTTAAAATCCAGCTTGATCATTTGGAAGTTCACAGTTCACACACTGTTGAAGCCTGGCTTGGAGAATTTTGAGCATTACTTTTCTAGCATGTGAGAAGAGCACAATTGTGTGTTAGTTTGAACCTTGTTTGGCATTGCTTTTCTTTGAAAAAAAACTGAACTTTTCCAGTCCTGTGGCCACCGTTGACTTTTCCAAATGTGCTGGCATATTTTGTTCAGCACTCTCACAGCATTATCTTTTAGGACTTGAAATAGTTCAGTAGGAATTCCATCACCTCCGTGAGCTTTGTTCATAGTGATGTTTCCTAAGGCCCAGTTGACCTCGTATTTCAGGATGTCTGACTGTGGGCGGGTGATCACACCATTGTGGTTATCTGGGTCATGAAGATTTTTTTTGTACAGTTCTTCTATGTATTCTTGCCACCTCTTCTTAATGTCTTCCGCTTCTGTTAGGTCCATACAATTTCTGTCCTTTATTGTGCCCATCTTTGCATGAAGTGTTCCCTTGGTATCTCTAATTTTCTTGAAGAGATCTCTAGTCTTTCCCAGTCTATTGTTTTCCTCTCTTTCTTTGCATTGATCACTGAAGAAGGCTTTCTTATCTCTCCTTGCTATTCTTTGGAACTCTGCATTCAAATGGGTATATCTTTCCTTTTCTCCTTTGCCTTTCACTTCTTTTTTTTTTTTTTTCCCAGCTATTTCTTAGAATTCCTCAGACAACCTTTTTGCCTTTTGCATTTCATTTTCTTGGGGATGGTCTTGATCACTGCCTCTTGTACAGTGTCACAAACTTCCATCCATAATTCTTCAGGCACTCTGTCTATCAGATCTAATCCCTTGAATTTATTTCTCACTTTTACTATATATACATAAGGGATTTGATTTAGGTCATACGTGAGTGGTCTAGTGGTTTTCCCTACTTTCTTCAATTTATGTCTCAATTGGCAATAAGGAGTTCATGATCTGTGCCACAGTCAGCTCCAGGTCTTGCCTTTGCTGACTGTATAGAGCTTCTCCATCTTTAACTAGAAAGAATATCATCAGTCTTAGTTCGGTACTGAGCATCTGGTGATGTTCATGTATACAGTCTTCTCTTGTGTTGTTGGAAGAGGCTGTTTGCTATGACCAGTGTGTTCTCTTGAGAAAACTCTATCAGCCATTGCCCTGCTTCATTCTGTACTTCAATGCCAAATTTCCCCATTACTCCAGGTATTTCTTGACTTCCTACTTTTGCATTCCAGTCCCCTATAATGAAAAAGACATCTTTTGGGGGTGTTAGTTCTAGAAGGTCTTGTAGGTCTTCATAGAACTGTTCAGCTTCTTCAGCATTACTAGTTGGGGCATAGACTTGGATTACTGTGATATTGAGTGGTTTGCCTAGGAAATGAACAGAGATCATTCTGTCATTTTTTAAACTGCATCCAAGTACTGCATTTCTGGTCTTCCTTTGTAGCTCAGTTGGTAACGGATCTGAGTTTGATCCCTGGGTTTGGGAGATCCCCTGGAGAAGTAAATGGCAATCCAATCCAGTATCCTTGCCTGGAAAATCTCATGGACAGAGGAGCCTGGTGAGCTGCCATCCATGGGGTCGCAAAGAGTCAGGCATGACTGACCTACTAACGTGTACTCCCTTACTTATTGCATTTCAGACTCTTGTTTACTATAATGGCTACTCCATTTCTTCTAAGGGAGTCTTGCTCACAGTAGTAGATATCATGGTCAACTGAGTTAAATTCATCCATTACAGTCCATTTTAGTTCATTGATTTCTAAAATGTCGATGTTCACTCATTTGATCGCTTCCAATTTCCTTTGATTCATGGACCTAACATTTCATGTTCCTATGCAGTATTGCTCTTTACAGCATCAGACTTTACTTCCATCACCAGTCACATTCATAATTGGGTGGTGTTGTTGCTTTGGCTCCATCTCCTCATTCTTTCTGAAGTTATTTCTCCACTGATCTCCAGCAGCATATTGGACACCTACTGACCTGGGGAGTTCCACCTTTCAGTGTCTTACCTTTTTGCCTTTTCATGATGTTCATGGGGTTCTCAAGGCAAGAATGCTGAAGTGGTTTGCCATTCCCTTCTCCAGTGGACCACGTTTTGCTAGAACTCTCTGCCATGACCTGTCCATCTTGGGTGACCTACACAGCATGGCTCATAGTTTCATTGAGTTAGGCAAGGCTGTGGTCCATGCAATCAGTTTGGTTCATTTTCTGTGACTGCGATTTCATTCTGTCTGGCCTCTGATGGAGAAGTTTAAGAGGCTTATGGAAGCTTCTTGATGGGAGAGACTGACTGAGGAGGAAACTGGGTTTTGTTCTGATGGGCAAGGTCATCGTCAGTAAATCTTTAATCTAATTTTCTGTTGAAGGGCGGGGCTGTGTTCCCTCCTGTTATTTGATCTGAGGCCAAACTATGGTAGAGGTAATGAAGATAATAGTGACCTCCTTCAAAAGGTCCCATGCAAGCACTGTTACACTCAGTGCCTCCAATCCTGTAGCAGGCCACAGTTGACCCACACCTCTGTTGGAGACTCATAGGCAAGTCTGGGTCAGTCTCTTATGAGATCACTGCTCCTTTTTCCTGGTTCCTGGTGCACACAAGGTTTTGTTTGTTCCCTCCAAGAATCTGTTTCCCCAGTCCTGTGTAGGTTTTGATGGCTCTATGCTGGGGTTAATGGTGACCTCTCCTAAGAGGGCTTATGCCGTACCCAGGTTTACTGCACCCAGAGCCTCTGCCCCTGCAGCAGGCCACTGTTGACCCATATCTTTGCAGGAGACACTCAAACACAGTTCTGGCTCAGTCTCTGAGGGGTCTCTGGGTCCTGGTGTGTACAAGGTCTGTTAGAGCTCTCTGAGCATCTCTGGTGGGTATGGGGCTTGATTATAAACATGATTTCACCCCTCTTACCATCTTTCTGGCGATTCTCCTTTGCCCCTGGACATGGGTTATCTTTTTTGGTGGGATCCAACATTCTCTAGTCAATGGTTGTTCAGCAGCGAGTTGTAGTTTCGGAGTTCTCACAGGAGAAGATGAGCACATGTCCTTCTACTCTGCCATAATCAGCTGCAGCAGGATTTAGTGTAAGCATAAACAAACAATTCAATGAATAGTCAATTGATTATCTAAAAGATAACCATTCAATACAGAGACTTCTCAACAAATAGTGTTAAAACAATTTGATAAATATATTCATAATAGCCTGAACCTGAAAATGACTCAAATTCCTAACAAAAGTAGACAATCATATACAATGGAATTCTATTTATCAATTTAAAAAGAAGAATAAACTGTTGTTACATGTAAAAGTATGAATGATTCTTAAAAACATCAAATAAAAGAAACCATGACCAAAAGAGAAAATATTGCATGACATTATTTATATGAAATATAAATATAAATATTTTAATTATATTCATTGGAATATTTATATTCATTGGGAGGACTGATGCTAAAGCTGACTTTTCAATATTTTGGCCATCTGTTGTGAAGAGCTGACCAATTAAAAAAGACCCTGAATTTGGGAAAGATTGAAGGCAGCAGGAACAGGGGATGACAGAGGATGAGATGATTGGATGGGATCATTGACTCAATTGACAAGAGTTTGAGCAAAGTCTGTGAAAGAGTGAAGGACAGGGAAGCCTGTGCTGTAGTCCATGGGATCACGAAGAGTCAGACACAACTGAACAACATCATATGAAATACAAAAATAAGCAAAATGAATAAATTATGTTAGAACTAAGAATACTTGCCTACAAGGGTGTGAGGGTGGGGATTGACTGAAAAGGCACAAAAAGAATGTTCTTGCACTTATGGAAATCATCTACATCTTAGTTAAGATATTGGTGACATGGATGTCATGTCTGACTCTTTGTGATCCCATGGACTGTATGGTCCATGGAATTCTCCAGGCCAGAATACTGGAGTGGGTAGTCTTTCCCTCCTCCAGGGGATCTTCCCAACCCAGGGATCGAACCCAGGTCTCCCGCTTTGCAGGCGCATTCTTTACCAACTGAGCCACAAGGAAAGTCCAAGAATACTAGAGGGAGTAACTTATCCCTTCTCCAGTGGATCTTCCCAACCGAGGAATCAAACTGGGGTCTCCTGCATTGCAGGCAGATTCTTTACAATTATTCTAACTCTGGGAAATGAATTATAATAACAAAAAAAAAAAATTACCAAAGTACTTATTAAGTGAAAGAGGCATTTCAAATAGAAACGATAAATAGATTTGAGGATTTTTACAAATAATCTAAGTAAAGAATGAATCACTGGAAAATGATTTGAATTTCTTGCTGAGTTGACATGAGAACATATCAAAGAAGGTAACATAGTAATATGCCCTAACAAGGACATAATGACACTTCTGGCAGAGTGGTTTATGAATGATGTGAATTCAAAGAGTATTTAAAGTTAGCCATTGCACAAGAGAAATTTTAAGTTCCCTGTTCACATTTGATAAATTCAGAGCAGCTTTCTCAAATTTGACAACAATCTTGAAATATAGTATGACATTATCAGTAATAAATTATGAAGCAGAAAGAAACTTTTCTAAACTATCAATAACAAAGAACAATTTCACATGAACCTTGCTAGAGGAAAGACTTAATTATCTTTCTATTCTCCATAGCAGATGATATAACAAAGTATCTATCATATGAAAAAGCAAAGAGTTTACTGTCAGAAATGTAGGAAAATGATTATAAATGTCTGTCAGAAATTTCATTAATGAATATATTAGGATATTATCCTAGATTTTGTGATGATTTTGCTATGTTTTAACATTTTATAATTTGTAATTTGTTATGATTTCTCATACTAAATATTTCATTTATTTTCCTACCCAAATTTATAGTCATAATTTTGTCATCATTTTCTTGAGGACAAGTAAAATGATATGAGATTTAATCTTCATGAAACTGGGATCTGGCCTTCCTTCAACTCCTTTCAGGGTTCAGATCTTACAGTGGGTAACAGTGTCCCATCTTTACATTACAATGATACTGCAACATTTTTGTGTTGCTCTCACCTCATTCCTAGAGGCCACTCTTCTCCACTACTTCCCTATTGCATTCATGGGTTAATTCCATTTGAAACAATTGAACCTGAGCTTCAAATAAGGATTTGAATCTAAACTTCAAATTCATAATCAGGTCTTTTTCCTCCAAACACACAATCCACTTTTTGTTAACAATTTGTCATTTAAATCTAATGTTGTTTGTATCATTGTCTCTAAATCTCTATAAAAAGGATTTTTTTTAAAATAGGGAAAAGAATAAATTATAACACAGAATAGATATCACCAGCTAATCAATAATCGATTTAATACTCTTATGGCTAAAGAAATATTGTAATACAAATAATGACAGTAAGATTTTATAACACTCAACTCCAAAGAGAGAAGGGCAAGATATGCAAAGACTTATTAATTCTTCTTCCCCTTTTTCTTCTTGCTCTTATAAAATTCACAATAAGCAGCAAATAGTTAAGGTTTTCAAGATGACATTTTTGCCAGTGAGTGAACAGCTGATTGAATAGAATTCAATCACTGTTGCCTTGACTTGGCTGGCAAAATGTTTTAAACATGAAGAATTAGATTATTATGCAGTTATTTTAAAGGATATTTACACTAAAATTATGACAGAAAAATAGTCAAAATAAATCCGAAAGATTGTTATAGAATGGGTTGTACCATATAATACTAGTGTTTATCTTTAAATTATTCTGCATATGTATGTAAAAGTCTAGGAGGAAAGAGAAGAAAATGTTAACAGTGAAGGATATCTCTAGGTGTTGTGACTGTTGAGTTTCTTTCTTTAAGTTATCATGCTTCTACAACTATATGTTTCACTTTATAGTAAAGAAGTTTCAAAAATAAATTTTTTAAAGAAGTTTAATGACATGGAAAATTTTCACTATATACTAGAAAAGAAATAGACTAAAATATTTTATATAAACTATGATCAAAAGTCTAGGAGGAAAGAGAAGAAAATGTTAACAGTGAAGGATATCTCTAGGTGTTGTGACTGTTGAGTTTCTTTCTTTAAGTTATCATGCTTCTACAACTATATGTTTCACTTTATAGTAAAGAAGTTTCAAAAATAAATTTTTTAAAGAAGTTTAATGACATGGAAAATTTTCACTATATACTAGAAAAGAAATAGACTAAAATATTTTATATAAACTATGATCCAAGGATATAAGTATATGTGTGGTGTTGGTGCTAAGTTGCTTCAGTCGTGTCTGACTCTTTGCAACCCTATGGAGCCAACAGTCTCCACTGCCTTGGGAGTCTCCAGGTAAAAATACTGGGGTGGGTTGCCATTTCCTCCTCCAGGAGATCTTCCCAACCCAGGAATCGAATCCACGTTTCCTGCATCTCCTGCATCCAGCAGGTGAATTCTTTACCACTGAGCCACCTGGGAACCCCATGTATAAATACTGCTGCTGCTGCTTGATGCTAAGTCACTTCAGTTGTGTCCAACTCTGTGCAACCCCATAGACAGCAGCCTACCAGGCTCCCCCATCCCTGGGATTCTCCAGGCAAGAATACTGGAGTGCGTTGTCATTTCCTTCTCCAACGCATGAAAGCAAAAACTGAAAGTGAAGTCACTCAGTCATGTCCAACTCAGCAACCCCATGGACTGCAGCCTACCAGGCTCCTCTGTCAATGGGATTTTCCAGGCAAGAGTACTGGAGTGAGATGCCATTGCCTTCTCCTATGTATGCTGCTGCTGCTGCTGCTAAGTACATGTATATACAAATGCATTATTTAAATGTATTAAAATATATGCAAACCAGCATTCATATTTACTGGGAAGGGCCAGAAGGCAGTATAGCATATAGTTGGTTCTTTCAAAGAGTTGAGTATATGGGGAATTTTCATTTTTTCTTTTATATTTATGTTCAATTTTTTCTACAATTACTATGTGCTGCTTTTTAAATGAAGGTGAAAGAACAAGACAGCAGGCAAGAAAATGTATCAGAAAATAATCTCTCTTTTGTTTTATACCAAATAACTGCTCCTAGTAATAATGCATAAAACCAAAATGTTCCTACCTCAAATTGGGTTATTCTCAAATCTGGAATATCTCCACCTCATTCAGAAAGTGGGAAAGAACAAATCTCAAGCATAAAGAGTTTTCTGCCCAAATACAGATATAAATGCTGGAGAAAAACTAGGGAAGTGTGAGAAAGTGAAAAATGCAGCAGAACAAAGCAGATAAACAGATAAGCAGAGATATTTGTTAGATATTTGTAATTAAGTCAGCAAGCTCAGGAGTGACTGTAGTTTGAGGTATTGCTGAAGGTGTCTGAAGAATTCCAATAGACACACAATCTGAACAAAGACAATACAAGAAATGATTATCAATTCAGCCAATAGGATCAACAAAAAACTGAAGCACAAACACATGTAAACACACACATATATAAATACCCACACACACAAACACACAGGGCCATAAATCATGAATCCAGACCATGAAGCATGGATGGGCTGGGACAGAGATCTGACAAGTGATTACCAACTATTTAAAGTGAAAGTGAGAGTGGTGTCAGATATTCCTGATAACATTTAGTAATAATACCCATTCTTAAAGAAAGACGTTAACTCTTTAAATTATGCTTGACTCTTATTTCCCCTGAAATGTGCTGTTATTGAGTTATTCCCAAATATCTTTAGTCAAATTTGATAAATATGAATTTGTATGGTTTACCAAAGAAATACTTGCCCTGGCAGATTTTAAGAACCTTCATTAACACACAAGTGTCCCAGTAAAAATCAATTTTCCCTGATTAAATTCAACTGAAACTCAAACTTACGTGTGTGGAGAGAAATCAGGAGAAAGGTGGTTTTTTATATGTATATATATATATATATATATACATAAATATCAATTAAAGACTATAGTATCCTAAAAACAACACCAAAAAAACTGAAGTGAACTTGATTTTTAGTGTATTCTGAATAGTACTTCTTAGCATTTACTAATCTCTGTTTACCTTGAATGTTATCAATACAGAAATATTCATTTCATCTNGTTTTTATATGTATATATATATATATATATATATATATATAAATATCAATTAAAGACTATAGTATCCTAAAAACAACACCAAAAAAACTGAAGTGAGCTTGATTTTTAGTGTATTCTGAATAGTACTTCTTAGCATTTACTAATCTCTATTTACCTTGAATGTTATCGATACAGAAATATTCATTTCATCTAACTGGATTGAATTAAAAGTTATGTATTATGTGGAATTATTAAAAAGTTACAAGAAAAGTTTTCAACTGTGTTTTATTTCTGAGTTAGGATAGCTCTCTAATACCAGACTCCAGGGACCAGTCATATGTCCCTTCTCAGGGAAAGCTCCTATCAGCAGTCTTAAAATACCTGTAATAGTTAAGGCTGGGCACCAGTCCATGGGAAAGCTATAAACTGGACAAAAATTACCTATAAACTTTCAGAGGGTAATAACTTCTGATCGTTTCTACCTTACCCACGTTTGAACCAGTAATTCACTTCTGAAAAGCCGTTTAAAAAAAAAAAATTACAGTACCATTTAACCATTCACAAAACAAGAGCCTAATCTCTTTAAATCTACTGTTTATACTAATACATATGATTATATCAAATAAGTACAAAATAAGGGGGGAACTAATGTGCATATGAGTTGAGTGCAATGGTGTTTTCTTTTTTTCAAAACAGATTAACTCATGTACCATAATCTTTATCTGCAAATTGAGGAAGTAGAAGAAATGAGAGGAGGTTAGAAAAAGACGTAATCAGTATGGAAGATATTATTTACAAGTATACAGTCCAGAGGCACATGGGTGTTACAATGAACATTGTCTAGAATATAAGTTACTTGAACAACTTAATTATTTTTAGAAGAAATATTACTAACTTAATTATATTTTCAAAGGTGGGATCTCAACTACTTTTGAAACTAAAAATTCTAACTTCAGGTCCCTGGAACTTAAACTTAGAAGTCTGATATTTTAAAAAGAAATAATTGTCCTACAGAAAGATATTTGAATATGCAAATGCTTAGTAATTAATAACTTATTGGAATTATTCTAAAGAACAATGCTTTATTGTATATGTTCTAAAAATCATTGTCTTATCTTAAGCATGAATTAACTCACAGGGGGAAAATTTTTAAAAAAAAAGACAAAAAAGTCTCAAAATTTAATATTGCTGTAAAATGTATAAAAAAATTTTAATAGTTATCCAAGATATATAAGCAAATGATAATCAGTTCAGTTCAGTCACTTAGTCATGTACAACCCTTTGTGACCCCATGGACTGCAGCATGCCAGGTTTCCTGTCCATCAACTCCCGGAGCTTGCTCAAACTCATTTCCATCGAGCTGGTGACGTCATCCACCATCTCATTCTCTGTCATCTCCTTCTCCTCCTGCCTTCAATCTTTCCCAGCACCAGGGCCTTTTCCAATGAGTCAACTCTTTACATCAGGTGGCCAAAGTATTGGAGTTTCAGCTTCAGCATCAGTCCTTTCAATGCAATGAATATTCAGGATTGATTTCCTATAGGACTGACTGGTTTGATCTCCTTCCAGCCCAAGAGACTCTCAAGAAGCTTNAATTCTAACTTCAGGTCCCTGGAACTTAAACTTAGAAGTCTGATATTTAAAAAAGAAATAATTGTCCTACAGAAAGATATTTGAATATCCAAATGCTTAGTAATTAATAACTTATTGGAATTATTCTAAAGAACAATGCTTTATTGTATATGTTCTAAAAATCATTGTCTTATCTTAAGCATGAATTAACTCACAGGGGGAAAATTTTTAAAAAAAAAGACAAAAAAGTCTCAAAATTTAATATTGCTGTAAAATGTATAAAAAAATTTTAATAGTTATCCAAGATATATAAGCAAATGATAATCAGTTCAGTTCAGTCACTTAGTCATGTACAACCCTTTGTGACCCCATGGACTGCAGCATGCCAGGTTTCCTGTCCATCAACTCCCGGAGCTTGCTCAAACTCATTTCCATCGAGCTGGTGACGCCATCCACCATCTCATTCTCTGTCATCTCCTTCTCCTCCTGCCTTCAATCTTTCCCAGCACCAGGGCCTTTTCCAATGAGTCAACTCTTTACATCAGGTGGCCAAAGTATTGGAGTTTCAGCTTCAGCATCAGTCCTTTCAATGCAATGAATATTCAGGATTGATTTCCTGTAGGACTGACTGGTTTGATCTCCTTCCAGCNACATCAGGTGGCCAAAGTATTGGAGTTTCAGCTTCAGCATCAGTCCTTTCAATGCAATGAATATTCAGGATTGATTTCCTATAGGACTGACTGGTTTGATCTCCTTCCAGCCCAAGAGACTCTCAAGAAGCTTCTCCAACACCACAGTTAAGCATCAGTTCTTCAGCGCTCAACTTTCTTTTTAGTCCAACTCTCACATCCATACATGACTACTGAAACTACCATAGCTTTAATTATATGCACTTTTTCAGCCAAGTGATGCCTCTGTTTTTTAATATGCTGTCTAGGGTTGTCACAGCTTTTCTTCTAGGAACTATACAGCCCATGGAATTCTCCAGGTCGGAATATTGGAGTGGGTAGCCTTTCCCTTCTCCAGGGGATCTTCCCAACCAACCGATTGAACCAAGGTCTCCCACATTGCAGGTGGTTTCTTTACCAGCTGAGCCACCAATGAAGTAATAATGATAATATCTACTATTTAACTTAGTGGCTAATATTTTGCTAATTTTACTAACATTAAGCCTAGGTGAAGCTGAAATTTGAATGATTCTATGAAGACTACAAGACCTTCTATAACTAACAGCAACAAACGAAAAACTGTGGAAAATTCTTCAAGAGATGGGAATTTCAAATCACCTTACCTGCCTCCTGAATAACCTGTATTCAGGTCAAAAAACAACAATTAGAACTGAACATGAAACAACGGACTGGTTCCAAATTGGGAAAGGAGCAGGTCAAGGCTATGTATTGTCACCTGCTTATTTAACTTATATGCAGAATACATCATTTGAAATGCTGGTCTGGATGAAACACAAGCTGGAATCAATATTGCAGAGAGAAATATCAATAAGCTTAGATATGCAGATGATACCACCCTTACTGTAGAAAGTGAAGAGGAATAAAAGAACCTCTTGTTGAAAGTGAAAGAGGAGAGTAGAAAAGCTGACTTAAAACTCAACATTAAAAAAACTAAGATCATGGCATCTGGTCCCATCACTTCATGGCAAATAAAAGAAACAATGAGGAACAATGGAAACAGTAACAGACTTTATTTTCTTGGGCTCCAAAATCACTGCTAATGGTGACTGCAGCCATGAAATTAAAAGATGCTTGCTCTTTGGAAGAGAAGCTGTGACAAGCCTGGACAGTGAACTAAAAAGCAGAGACATCACTTTGCTGAAAAAGTCCACATAGTCTATGGTTTTTCCAGTAATCATGCATGTACATGAGAGTTGGACCATAAAGAAGGCTGAGTGCCAAAGAATTAATCTTTTTGAACTGTGGTGTTGGAAGACTCTTTAGAATCCCTTGGACTGGAAGGAGATCAAACCAGTCAGTCCTATAGGAAATTAATTCTGAATCGTCAGTGCATCAAAAGGACTGATATTGAAGCTGAAGCCCCAATAGTCTGGGTGCCTTACGTGAAGAGCCAAATACTGGAAAAGAACCTGATGCTTGGAAAGACTGAAAGCAGGAGAGGAAGGAATGACAGAAGATGAGATGGTTGGATGGCATCACTGACTCAAAGGACACGAGTTTGAGCAAGCTCTAGGAGATGGTGGAGGACAGGGAAGCCTGGCTTGCTGCAGTCCATGGGGTCACAAAGAGTTGGACATGACTGAGTCACTGAGCAACAACAAAGATGTGTTTCAAGACAGGCATTTTCTTAATTTTATAAACCATAACCAATAAACCACAGCAAGAAATGGAGTCAGAATTTTGTCATGAAAGTGAAAGAAAGTGAAGTCGCTCAGTCATGTCCAACTCTTTGTGACTCCATAGACTGTAGCCCGCCAGGTTCCTCTGTCCATGGAATTCCTTTTTCTCTTTTTTATCATTGTCAAACCTAGCAAACAGTCTCATACAGGGTGCAAATAAAATTAAAAAGAATCATTCCAGGGTTATTTTTTAAAATTCCCTTTACCTGATTCAAATAAGAGACATCAAACATGAAAGAAGATCTGTCATAGGTTTCTATATACCTTCATGCTATTCTTTCAGATGATAATGAGCTGTTGTATTAGCATTCTATTCATTCATTATTTAGCTCTATTTATCCATTCATTTAATCATGTAATTCAGTAGGGGAATAGCCATAGTGAGGGCATTTACAGATCTTGTCCTCACAGAATCTATAGCTTAATTGAGACATCATGGAATGAAAAGCTGGTGCGGCACAAGGAGCCCTGTGATAAGAGAATCTGAGGCTTAAACAATGTGAGAGGATTCCCAGGGAAAACAGTCTTGAAGATGAGTGCGTTTAGTCTGGGCAGAAAAAAAAAAAAAACCTCTCCCTTGTGCCTCACTGTCAGTCATAACTTATCTCAGTCAACTTTTGAAGTATTCCGAAACTCTACCCCTACCTGCCTTCCACCTATTCATTTGGTGGTCCTAGAACTGAACTGAACCGAACTGAATGACTATATAATCAAGAAGGGACATATGTATACCTATGGCTGATTCATGTCAATTTATGGCAGAAACCAACACAATATTGTAAAGTAAGTACCCTTCAATTAAAATTAAATAAATTATGTATATATATAAATCAATAGACAATTTAATAACCTTAGTAATTGATCTAAATATTTCTCTACAGAGCATCC
This sequence comes from Oreotragus oreotragus, assembly GCA_006410675.1. Lineage (NCBI taxonomy): Eukaryota > Metazoa > Chordata > Mammalia > Artiodactyla > Bovidae > Oreotragus > Oreotragus oreotragus. Next base: position 81,180 of record SJYX01014578.1, read on the forward strand.
AAATTTACACAGAGAAAATGTTTTATTATCAGAATCTCCAAAATGTAAAAGATCAGATGTAAATGTGAGTTCTCTGGGGCTTCTAGGCTATTCATATTTGCTTTTCGCCCTTATGTTACCAGAAGTAGGATAGACCTACTTAATACTCTGTTTCATAAAGTTGTTCATCACCAATAAAGATATTATACTAATACCATTCTCTAGATAAGGATGTGCACAGGGTCAAGAATAATAGAGGCATAAAGTCAGGATGGATTTTAATTCCTAGTTCTCAAGAATTCCATTAAGCTATATGGTTTCCCACAACCATGATTCTACCAATCAATTACTCTAATAGTCTAAAGGAAACAACCAAACCACAACATTAAAGTAACAAATAAGTGCTTCTGTTTTAGGGAATGAAATGAACAACTTTAAAAACTGAGACTATTATAAATGAAAGTGTTTCACATAGATTCTGGGGGTATTTTCTAAATGCAAAAATATTAAATTTATCTTTGGATAATAATATATGGGGTAGGTAATAAATCCATACTAGAAAAGATGGATAAATTGAAAGATAAATAATGTATTTATTTATTTAACATGTATTGGATACTGTCTTCCCAGGACTGTTTGAGATATGAGCCAGTCCTCTAAGGTGTCTGCTGTCCAGAAAATGAGCTCTGTGGGATGTGAGAGGAATGGGGCGGAGAGGCAGTGCACCTGGAATATGCTGGGGAAAATAATACAGGATGAGCATAGAAACCTAAGTGTGTACCAAGTTTACTGGGTGATCTTATAAAGCCAAGGGACCCATTTTAAGTTAAACACTAACATAATTTATGTTTTTAAAAAAATCACTCAACTTACTGTCAGGTTTGCAGACAGCAAGTATGGAAACTAGTCAAGGGTCTTGTAGTAGGAAGTATTGGTAATTCAGGCTATGGTGGTATCTAAGCAGACAGAAAAGAGAACTGACTTCAACTGGGCTTAAAGGTTTGAAAATGGTCTTTGCTGATGAACTGCATGTGGAAGTTAAAGTGTTTGACTAACTGAATGGATGATGATATCATTTATTGAGCTAAAAAAAAAAAAAAAAAAACCAGAGCACAGCATAGTTGGGGAAAATCAAGTGTTCCATTTTAGGCATCTTAACTCTGAAATGCCTGTTAGGCATCTAAGATGAGGATGTTGAACATATAATTTGGAGATGCAAACTGGATAAAATGAGAGAGAGAAAAGAGGTTAGAGAGATATGTAGCATATGTTTGGGTTTTTTTATTTCTCTTTTTCATTTATTTTTTTTATTTAAGGCTAATTCAATTCAGTTCAGTTGCTCAGTCATATCCGACTCTTTGTGACCCCATGGACTGCAGTACAGCAGGCCTCCCTGTCCATCACCAACTCCCGTAGTTCACTCAAACTCATGTCCATTGAGCTGGTGATGCCATCCAACCATCTCATCCTCTGTCATCTCCTTCTCCTCCTGTCCCCAATCCCTCCCATCATCAGGGTCTTTTTCAGTGAGTCAGTTCTTCTCATTGGGTGGGCAAAGTATTGGAGTTTCAGCTTCAACATCAATCCTTCCAATGAGTATTCAGGACTGATTTCCTTTAGGATGGACTGGTTGGATCTCCCTGCTATCCAAGGGACTCTCAAGAGTCTTCTCCAACACCACAGTTCAAAAGCATCAATTCTTCGGTGCTCAGCCTTCTTCACAGCCCAACTCTCACATCCATACATGACCACAGGAAAAACCATAGCCTTGACTAGACGGACCTTAGTCGGCAAAGTAATGTCTCTGCTTTTGAATATACCATCTAGGTTGGTCATAACTTTTCTTCCAAGGAGTAAGCGTCTTCTAATTTCATGGCTGCAGTCACCATCAGTATATGTATATCCACTCCCTTTTGAATCTCCCTCCCATCTCTTGCCCCATCCCACCCCTCTAGATTTATACAGAGATCCTGTTTGAGTTTCCTGAGGCATACAGCAAATTCCTGTTGTATCTGTTTTACATATGGTAATGCAAGTTTCCATGTTACTCTTTCCATACATCTCATCCTCTCC
>SJYX01014578.1:86523-99448 GCA_006410675.1 Oreotragus oreotragus
TTAATTCTTTGTCAGTTGTTTTATTTGCTATTATTTTCTCCCCTTCTGAAGGCTGTCTTTTCACCTTTCTTATAGTTTCCTTTGCTGTGCAAAAGCTTTTAAGTTTAATCAGGTCCCACTTGTTTACTTTTGCTTTTATTACCATTACTTTAGGAGGTGGGTCATAGAGGATCTTGCTTTGATTTTTGTCATCAGGTTTTCTGTCCATTTTGTCCTTTAAGAGTTTTGTAGTTCACGGTCTTACATTTAGGATCTTTAATCCTTTTGGTGTTTATCTTTGTGTGTGGTGTTAGGAAGTGTTCTAGTTCCATTCTCTTACATGTAGCTGTCCAGTTTTCCCAGCACCATTTATTGAAGAGGCTGTCTTTGTGCTATTGTGTATTCTTGCTCCTTTTGTCAAAAATAAGGTACCCATAGGGGCTTGGGTTTATTTCTGGGCTTTCTATCTTGTTCCGTTGGTCTATATTTCTGTTTTGGTGCTAGTACCACACTGTCTTGATGACTGTAGCTTTGTAGTATAATCTGAAGTCCCTTGTATGTTACTTCTTGCTTCTCCCTTGCTGCTTTTAATATTCTTTATTTATTAGTTTGATTAGTATGTGTCTTGACATGTTTCTCCTTGGGTTTATCCTGTATGGGACTCTTAATGATTTCCTTTTCCATGTTGGGGAAATTTTCAACTATCATTTTCGCATATCCTTTCTTTTTCTCTTCTTCTGAGACCCCTGTAATTCGAATGTTGGTGTGTTTGATATGGTGCCAGAGGTCTCCGAGACTATTCTCAGTTCTTTCTCATTCTTTTTACATTATTCTGCTCTTCAGAAGTTATTTCCACCATTTTATCTTCCAGCTCACTGATTTGTCCTTCTGCATCAGATATTCTGCTATTGATTCCTTCTAGAATATTTTTAATTTCAGTAATTGTTTGTTTCTGTATGTTTATTCTTTAATTCTTCTATGTTTCTGTTAACTGATTCTTGCACTTCTCCATTTGTTTTCAAGGTTTTTGATCATCTTTACTATCACTATTCTGAATTCTTTTTCAGGTATTTTGCCCATTTCCTCTTCATTACTTGGATTTCTGTGTTTCTAGTTTGTTCCTTCATTTGTGTAGTATTTCTCTGTCTTTTCATTATTTTTTTTAACTTATTGTGTTGGAGGTCTTTTTTCCAGACTTCAAGGTTGAATTCTTTCTTCCTTTTGGCTTCTGCCCTCCTAAGTTTGGTCCAGTGGTTTGTGTAAGCTTCCTATAGGCTGAGATTTGTGCTAAGCATTTGTTTGTTTGTTTTTCCTCAGATGTAAAAGGCTGAATGAGGTGGTACACCTGTCTGCTGATGATTGGTTTGTATATTTGTTTTGTTTGTTGTTTAGATGTGGCATCCTGCACAAGGTGCTACTGGTGGTCAGGTGATGTTGGGTCTTGTATTCAAGTGGTTTCCTTTGTATGAGTTCCCACTATTTGCCTAGGGTTAGTTCTCTGGTAATCTAGGGTTTTGGAGTCAGTGCTCCCACTGCAAAGGCTCAGGGCTTGATCTCGAGTTTTTAATTGCTCTATATATTCTTTTCCTTTGGTCAGGTACTCTTGTCCATTTTCAGTTGGTGTTCTGCATGCACTTCTGTGTCTCAAGGTGTATTCGTGATATATCAGTGAAGAGAGATGTACTACATATCCACCTACCTCTCTGCCATCTTGTTCTCCTAGCATATGGTTTTGGATGCATTCCAACATTTAAAGTTTTCGTGAAAGAGAAGGAGTCAGCAGAAAACTGATAAGTAGCCAACAAGGTGGATGAATAGTGAGGTGAGTGAGAAGTCACAGAAACCAGGAATTCCGAGAAGGAAGGAGTCATTAACAATGTTGAATGCTGCTGAAGAGTCATGTAAGACGGGGACTAGATAAGCAAGGAGTGAATTTGTATTAAGAGATTGTTTTGTAATTTAATAAGCAAATTCAGTGGAGATATACAGACAGTAGCAGGAGTGGCGTGGGAAGATAACTGAATTTGAAGCAAAGACAGGGAGACAATGAATGTGCACAAATCTTAAGAATTTTTGCTGCAAATGAAAGGAGGAAAATGAAAAGGCAACTAAAAGCAGGGTTGAAGGGTTAAGAGATTTTCCTGTTTTGAATGTGATGTTATTTGTACATGTTAAAGTTAACAGTATAAGTTTGTATGAATTGTACAGGAGAAGTGAAAAATGTGAAGATTTCATGGTTCAAGTGAAAGGATAAATTCATGTGGAGATCCCTGACAAGAACAAGAGTAAAGGGTGCCGCATGCAAGGGGGATAGGTTGTAAGATTATCCCCTTGACAATAGAAGCAAGGATTCTTTTCTCTTGTTTAAAAAAAAAAAAAAAAAGGTGAAAAAGAGTATGGTACAGATGCAGAGCTTGGCCACCTCCCCAAGTTTTCAAATCCAGTGAGCTCTGAGGTGAAGGGCAATGAGTGAGGTGAAGCAGGGATATCTTGGGTGAGCAGGGCTTGATGCATAAATCACAGTGGCCAAGTGCAAAATGAAAACGCAAGGATCCTTCTTGCAAAAATAGGGTGGGGAAAAAGCACCAAAAAATACTATATATAAACTTTCCCTTTCTTCTGCTATCTCTTTCTCGGCTTGCCATTTTGTATTTTCTCTGTCATAAAATATCACTCTAAATAAAGGAAAGTTAAAATATTTAATTACTGGCATTTAATTTAAGCATCCCTTTTTATATTTTTTACAATGCTAGTTTTAGCTGGAAATATGAAAGCTCTAACTCATTTAAAGAATTACCAAAATTATGCAATTTTTATGCCAGAGTTAATCCCCAGAGGATGCCTCAAAATGACTAGGAAAGACAATGAAAACTAGACTCAGGAAGGTTGGAAGGCAGAAAAGATGCCCTCCAGGTGTGGAGTCAGCAAGAGGACTGCTCCCTTGGGCATCTGGATACTCAATGGGCTAGAGCAAACACTAGCATGACTGGGGGCCCTGCTGTTGGCTCAGGTCATGCTGGGCAACTATTCCTTCCTGCTGTTAGATGGATGTGTTGGACCCGGAAAGGGGCAAGGCTCACCTGGAAAAGTCAAACTAAACACTTCCTCTTTCCACAGGCTTGCTGCACAAACCATGGAGAACAGGAAGTATCCAGGGTCTTTAAGCTCCTATGCACACATGGATGCATCCTCAGTACTTGCAGTGCACTGCATCAAGGTGAGGCTAGGAGCCTTCTTCCATGATCTCAGCCTGACTACCTTCTGGATGCATGTGTGACTGTTGCTCTTACAATCATCCAAGGCCTTAGTGTGAGGAGAAGGGCAACAGCAAACAAATGCCTCCTTCAATTAACATAACCCAGTCACTGCCCCAGAGAGAAACAGGCTTCCTCGGGTGGGGAGGCTGGGCAGAGTATGGGGTGTCAGGGACAGTAAATGGCATAGAATTGATTCTCAGGAGGCAGGGAGGCAGCAAGAGATGGGATTATGCATAAATCAGGACTCCAACGGCCTGGCAACTGCTCCATTGTCTCACAGGACTTCATTTACGAAACAGAAGATCTAAGATAACATGAAAGTGAAAGAGGAGAGGGGAAAAGTTGGCTTAAAGCTCAACATTCAAAAAATTAAGATCATGGCATCTGGTCCCATCACTTCATGGGAAATAGATAGCAAAGAGTTGGACATGACTGAGCGACTGAACTGAACTAACTGAAGATAACATTATTAAGAGTTTCAAGACAATAACCAGGAACAATCACAGATCATTAAGCCATAGTTCAAGATGTGGCTTCTGAGCATAGGCTTTGCATGTTTGCACTGGTTGTGTATCCACGAACATGATCCTGTGTGGAAGAATTTGAAACACATTATTGGTTAAGTGCAGGTATGCTGGCTTACTCTTTGTAAAGCCAAATTCATTATCACAGCTTAAATGAGAGACAGTTCTCCATGATTTTGCATGTTTCTACATATTTTGAAGGCAGAAGCATCAACTACCTTCGATTCATGACAATTTTTTTCAAGGACAATAGTGAACAGCCTTGAAAGACAGATATAGTGTCTGAAGTGGAAGCATGACTTATCCCATTATAAAAGACCCAAACCCCCTAAAACTCAGGATTTCCCACCTGAAAGTAGCTTGTGATCTATGCAGCTGTTAGCCAGTCTTCCTCATGTCTACCTGTGGGAAGTGAGTCTTAGAGAATTGTCCCCAACCCCACCCCAAAATGCTGACGCTCTGGCTACCAGTTAGGCTGTCATTCAGGAATCTCATGTCTTTTAACAGCATCCATTAACGTTTGATAGGCTAACTTCTCAGCTGCCAAGAAGGTATAAATTCTTCCTGATACTTTTGCTTTACTATGTTTTCTCTGATCAAGACTTTTCAGGAATAACTGCATTTGCAAAAAACTCTAAAATCCAGGTCATTATCATTTGCCTGTTAGAAGATATAGTTAATAGGGAAAAAAAATAAATAAATAACCTTCTGGCTGCTAAAACTGTGATTCAAAGAGTATGTTTCACTGGATCATAATCAAAGATGCATACACATACGTAAAGTAGCCTATGGTGATACAACTTCAACGTAATGTTGCTTTACTACAAAAGTTCTCAGATGCTGTAATGGAGAAGTGTGCAAATTTTTTCTTCATACACTTCATCAATAACAGTTGAGCACATATTCCCAATAGAAGTGTGTGTGTTCACATGTAAATTGAATAACTTACTCATGATAATAATATGTACTTTATAAAATGCACAAAATAAAATAAAAATATCATAAAAATAGAGTAACATTGATTTATACACATCACCATATGTAAGAGAGATAGCTAGTGCATGCATGCCTTGTTGCTTCAGTCGTGTCTGACTCTTTACTGTAGCCCACCAGGCTCCTCTGTTCATGAGATTCTCCAGGCAAGAATATTTGAGTGGGTTGTCATGCCCTCCTCCAGGGGATCTTCCTGACCCAGGGGTCAAACCCATATCGCTTATGTCTCCTGTGTTAGCAGGTGGGTTCTTTACCACCAGTGCCACTTAGGAAGATAGCTAGTGAGAAGTTGTTATATAACACAGGGAATTCAGCCTGGTCAGCCTGGTGCTCTGTGATAACTTAGAGGGGTAAGATGACATAGGTGAGGTGGCATGGGGTGGGGGGCCTGTGGGAGAGAGGTTTACATGGGAGAGGATATATGTATACTTATAACTGATTTGCCCTGTTGTACAGCAGAAACCAACACAACATTGTAAAGCAATATCCTCCAAATAAAAACTAAAATTAAAAAAAACATTGTTCTCAAGTTTCCTTCCTACCTCTTACTGAATTATCTTGTGCACCCTGTGATACTGATGTACTCCATTTGGAGACCACTGTTTTAATGTGTTTGATCACATTACAAATCTGCAAAGGGAGATGTACTATGTGCAGTTTCTCTAACACATGTAACAATGGAAGTTTTTCCTCTTCCCCAGGAGTCTTTTAGGATGACTGTTTCTTAAAAGGAACCTTAAAAATATTGATCTGTTTTGCAAAGTTTGCAAACTTGTGACCCAGACCCAGTCTCATTTATTTCAATTGAGTTTGCATGACTTTATTCAGCAAGTTAGCTAGTCTCCAATTTACCTACTCATAGTACTTTTGTTTGCTTTAGAAATCTCTTTTAATCATTCATCTGTCTAACATGTAGAGTTCTTTCAGTTTTTTTTTTTTTTTTTTCACTTGGATTGTGTTAAATATCCAGGGAAGGCAATGGCACCCCACCCCAGTACTCTTGCCTGGAAAATCCAATGGACGGAGTAGCCTGGTGGACTGCAGTCCATGGGGTTGCTAACAGTCGGACAGACTGAGCGACTTCACTTTCGCTTTTCTCTTTCATGCATTGGAGAAGGAAATGGCAACCCACTCCAGTATTCTTGCCTGGAGAATCCCAGGGATTGGGGAGGCTGGTGGGCTGCCGTCTATGGGGTCACACAGAGTCGGACACGACTGAAGTGACTTAGCAGCAGCAGCAGCAGCAGTGTTAAATATCACACGGAGTTTAGTGGGAAGCTTCATGGTCTTTGAGGAGCATAATTTATTCAGAATGAATGGGTATTTTTGGCCAGGGAGAAGCAGGTACTAGCTTGCTTGAGTTGGATCTATACCAAATGGTTGTGGGAAGTAAGAGAATAGTTAGTGCCCTCCTTTACAATTGTCTTAGAATTTTTTGTCCCAAAAGACAGGATCCCTAGATTATTTATGATTTTAACATTCAAGAGGGTTACAGCTTTAGCCTATGACCAAGCTTGAAGGAGACAAGATGCTGGCTGTTTAAATAATTAAAAAATAAGAGACATTAATTTGTTATTTCTTTTTTATCACCAACCCTGTCCGCAAGAGACAAGTTTTTCACACAAATTAAAAATGCTAATTTTACTTCAGAGTTATCTTATTGGATTTAAAATCAGGTTAGAAAAGAAAATAAGTTTAAATATTTCTCAAATTCTTACAATGAGGGTAAATTAAACATTTCAGAGTACAATAACTGAACCATACTAATCTAGTATAATTTGCATTGCTTCTGTGATCCAGTGAAAGAAAGGCAAGAAAGGAGAAAGAAATTACACAAACGTCAGAGTTAGTGCTATCTTTCACTTGAGACATTTTCAAATGTTAGCCAAGAAAGGGAAACATTTTGCAAGGTTTTGTGCCAACTGGAATTGTATTGACATTCATTCTATTCCCACAGGGAAACGAGTAGATGAGACAGTAATTGATTTCTTCCAAGAGAAACCATCACCCGTGACTCTTACTGTTCTTATACTTCATTAGTCAGACAAAAGAAAGCTTCCTAATGGGGTTTTAGATCCTTCTGAATTTTTTTAAAAAATGCATTTCAAGATGTTTCAATTATTAAATTTCAAAATTGTATGATACATAATATTTTTGTTATTCTCAACTAACCCATAGAGATAGTTATTTAGCATGGAATTTAATTAAAAAGTGGAACTAATGTTATACAGAATCAAAATAGAAGGTCTAGTGAATAAGGTATCTAGAATAAGTATTTTGCCATAGGTATAACACAGTTATTGAATGAAAAAAATGGTGTAATTCAGTTATGTACATATGGGTATGTATTGGAGACAGATGAAAAATAAGATAATTAAATAACAGCAATAAACAGAGGGTAAGGCTGACACAGAAATTGTCCATCATAAGTGTTTTTAGTTCATGTCCAGATTTCTCTCTTAAAACTTGAAGGCTTTTAAAAGGGCCTGTTTTGTACTCTTTGATTAATCCTAGCCCTTGAACTGGAAACTATTGTAAACAACTGAAAAGAATTAGAGCCAGAAATGATGATAAGCATGCAGTCTCGCATTCGACAACAACAAAAAAATCAATGGACTTGCATTAGGTTTTAAAGGGTTCCTATTATACTCAGTAGACCCTTAGAAGAATGCAAAATCTTATCATCTTACCAATGTGTACTCTCTCACATTTTTCTCTCTCTCTTTGTATATATGTGTATATATATACACACACATATAAACATTTGTTTCTTTTATATTATGTCTCAGCAGAAGCAGGATACAATCTTCTCTCTGAAGTTGCCATCACACTATTTTTGTGGGCTTCTACTTATGGCAGGCTTACATGGTCTAGGGATGAAGAATCATAGAAGGCAGAGCCACTTGTCTATAACAAAGTATTGATACAAAGGCAGGGGGTAGAAGCAAGATATCAGTTGAACAGTAGGACTTTCATTTCAAGATCTATTTCTTGAAATGCAGAAAACCAGCTTTCTCTTTTTTTTGGCTGCATGCTGCTAAAGTGGAGACTAAATTATTGCAAGGTATGGAATTTATTAATAAAGAACATGAGGCAAAAAAGCATAAAGAGATTACAGAACAGTGCTGATATTAAAGCAGCCCCTTTGCACAACTGAATTCAGTGTGGAACATTTGGAAACAATAGAAGCCAATAATAATAATAATAAACTGGCCTGGCCTTTTCCAAGTGAGGGAAATGCAGAGCTATGTAAATACTTTCAAAGCTATATAAATACTTGGAAATGATGACAGCAGAAATCAGGGCAATGGGCTCATGATGAAGCTGACAGGAAGAATCTCCAGCTGGAATAATGCACTCGCAAAGAGCAATATTAGTAACACTGACTGGACATCCAAAGACTGATCTATGTTGATTCAAATACTGAACACCCTAATCTGAGTTTCTACCTTTGTTCCTCAGAGATGTCGAAACTTACTGAATCAATGTTGACTTTCTTCTTTTCCCTATCCTGCAGCCACAAGCGTAAGTTCCACCTACATGAGAAGAATGTATGTTTACAATTATAATTCTTGAACTTGGCAACATTGGTCCTATGTTTCCTTACTTAAAATAGTATTTGAGTAACCCAGACTCTGATCACTATCAATACCAAATGCCCATGTTAAGCTAGGCAGTCCTAACTTTATTCCATCTCAGCAGACCTACTTTTCTGCTGATGAATTAAATAGCAAAATGTTGTTTCAGGTTGTGTTTTAAGGTTGTGCCCTAGAGAGAAATTCTAGAATCAGCTTAGTCAACAGAACTGCATTTCCTAGCCTACATTTTGATTGAATGTGTTCTGTCCACAGAGCGCTTTGGAGCAAAGACAGTAGGTGATATATAATAACTAGATAGAACTATATTGGGGCACTTAGGATGGGAAGCAGAAGAAACAGGACCATTTATAGATGTTGCCATCAGACTGTTCGAAGGGAGCCTTAAACAGAATGTGGTGTCAATAAGCTCAAATTCAATAACTCATTGTATTAATGTTAGGAAAAAAATCAATCACTTGGGGAGATATAATTTTTAAATATTTATTTGATCATCAGGTTTTGTACCCAAAGTACCCACATTCATTAATTTCCTTTCTCCACATTAGTTTTCATCCCATTTTAGTATTCTACATTAATAATATGAGGCACACATTACTTTCAACAAAGTTAAATTGTCCCCCAAACACTGATAATCTCTAAAACGACCAGGAAAAGAGCTATCCTATTGATACCAGTCAGCCTAGACTTATTGGAAAAAAAAAAATACTATTGTTTTAAGTTATTAAGTTTGAAGTGTGATTTTTATGTTGCAACATATATCTAAAAATAACATAGAAGAAAATAAAAATGTTGAAATTTGTTCAGGTTTTTTAATATTTTCACATTGATAAAGTCTGACCTCCCAAATTTATATTACAGCTCAGACTGCCATGAATTACTGAAGGACAAAAATCACAAACAGATATACACACACAATGCTCACACATACACTCGTTCTCTCTCTCTCATACACACACTATATTATAAAATAGAACTAAGTCAAATATTAAAAGAATAATAAATACTACAAATAAGTACGATGCTAGGAATAGGATGGAAATCTGGGTAATGAGGTATTCTCACATACAAACAGAAGGGGAATAATCTGAAATGATCTTTGGGAAGGCAACATACCAATATCAAATTTTAACATACTTAACATGCATATGCTTTTTTACCAACTAATTCCATTACTAGGTACTTATCTGAAGGGAAGTTTGAAATGAAAATATGGCCCCAATACATACAAGATAGATGATTGATTGTGGCACTGTGTGTAAGAGTTAAAAACTGAAAAATAAAATCTAAATATGCATAAATAAGAAAATGATTTATTTTTTAAACCCTTATTTGGAAGAAGTTTACAATGAATTAAAAGGTACTTAATAGCTCTAAGATGGATATATTGAGGGGAAAATGTATGTTATAAAATGATACAGAATGAAATGAGCTGTTGCTACTTTCTGTATAAAAGGTACATATGCCTTTTTTTGAACTTACGTACAAAATTTTAAGAAGGGTACACAAGAAAACACTGAAGCCATTACAGTAATTAATTTGGTTAGTAGTATAGGGAAAGAGGAGAGAGATGAGAGAACTTTGCTACTTATATTAAACATTTCTATTTGTCTTGGTTATATTCATGAATTAGGTAGACAGATAGAGAGACATTTCATGTTTTTGCATTGATCTCAGCACTTTCTGATGCATTTACTTCTTTTTCTCAAGTACTTCTGTCATCATTTTTGTTAGGTAAGCAAAGGTTTTTCACAGCATCTCTCTTTTAATAAAATTTAACAAATTTTATTAAATTTCTTAACTAAAAGAGATAATACAAATGTGTACTTTTGAAACAATTATTTCACTTATAGAAATACAATTTAAAGCAATATTTTGTAAACTATAATTTTATTAATGTGTGTGAAAATCAATTTATCAGGTAGAAACCAACATTTTACATAGAATAGAATTATAATAGAATCAAACAAGAAAATACAGAGTTCACAAGATGTAGAAATCACAAGATGAGAACTGTGTTGGGAAAGTTCTGATGTATGTATATGTGCATATGTCTGCATATGTATGAATTGTGATGAATACTCACGCTGTGAGGTTTTACCTCTAAATAATGGACCATTGGTCAACCCCAAGCATGCTGCTACTTTGCCATAGACTGGTTATTGGCTGAGTAGACTGTACTGTCCTGTGCTCTGTCTGCTTTGCATATTTCAATGCTGTGTTACTTGGTGCTAAGTGAGAAGCCAAAACTCTAACAAGGAAAAGCTTGATAACTTAAGAAATCATAATTTTTGGAGACCTTTACAAAGTTGAAACCACAAAGAAACCTGATTAACTATATTTCAGATGGAAACAAGCCCCTTCAAGAAGTAGATTGCATGGTTTTAATTAGTTGCATCATAAAATAGGAAGAGAGGAAAAGAAAGTAGCCTTTATATAAGTATGTAAGAAGGAAACAACTGAAATGTAATAAATTAATTATGATTCAGTGTGAACTAGTGCAACAGTTTAGAATACTTAGGCACTTCAGATACAAAGGGAATTTTCATCTGCCCTCCAGTCTTTTTCACAGAACTCCAAGAAATCCTCCCCCCAAACTAGGGGCAAAGTAGAAGATCTGTGAATGCCATCTGGGTGGTGTGGACATCAAGGGTCGGTGTAGGTTTGAGGTTTGAGTAGCAGTACCTGGAGGCACCATTCATGCTTCAGGACAGGCACAGAATCTGCTGTCTTCTTGGAATCTTCTCTTGCATAAGATAAGTCTTCTGTTAAGGAATGAGTAGAAGACCTCCTATTCACCAAGACTTGCTGTGTCACGTGGCAAGATATATTACCCCTGGGTTAGGCCTGCAACCTAAGAGGAGCAGGAATACTGAGAAAGTCTCAACACAACACTTTACTTGAAATGTTAAAGATGCTTGTAAATTTGAGATCTATATTGTGTAAGTATAAAGGTTTCTTAAGTGTTACCATATGATCCAGCAATCCCATTCCTGAGCATATATCTGGAAAAGAGGAAACCTAATTTGAAAAGATATGTGTACCTCAATGTTCATAGCAGAAAGATTTAGAATAGCCAAAACCTGGAAACAATGCAAGTATCCATCAATAGATGAATGGATGAACAAGATGTAATAGTCTAAAAATAGAATATTACTCACCCATAAGATGAATAAAATAATGCCATTTGCAGCAATATGGATGGACCCAAAGACTATCATACAAAGTGAAGTCAGACAGAGAAAGACAAATTATATGATATCCCTTATATATGGAATCTTAAAAAAAAAAAAAAGATACAAATGAGCTTATTTACAAAGCAGCAATAGACTCAGAAATAAGCAAAAGAGACACAGATATATAGAACAGACTTTTGGATTCTGTGGGAGAGGGAGGGGGTGGGATGATTTGGGAGAATGGCACTGAAACATGTATACTATCATGTAAGAAACGAATTGCCAGTCTAGGTTCGATACAGGATACAGTATGCTTGGGGCTGGTGCACTGGGATGACCCAGAGAGATGATATGGGGAGAGAGGTGGGAGGGAGGTTCAGGATTGGGGACTCATGTACACCCGTGGCAGATTCATGTCAATGTATGGCAAAACCAATACAGTATTGAAAAGTAAAATTTAAATAAATAAATAAATAAAAATAAAATAAAATAATGGTTAGCAAAGGGGAAAAGTGGAGGTGGGATAAATTAGGAGGTTGGAATTAACATATACATATGACAAAGATGTACTATATAGCATAGGAAACTATTCAATATCTTGTAATAACCTATAAGGGAAAATAATTGAAAAAATGTATACATACATGTAAAACTGAATCACTGTGCTGCATACCTAAAATGTTGTAAGTCAACTCTACTTCAATTTCAAAAGAAATAAATAATTTCTTTTGGATGTATGGCAAAAACTTTCATAATATTGTAAAGCAATTGTGCTAAGTTGCTTCAGTTTCGTCTGACCCTTTGCCACCCCATGGACTGTAGCCCACCAGGCTCCTCTGACTATAAGATTCTCCAGGCAAGAATACTGGAGTGGGCTGCCATTTCCTTCTTCATCCAAAGTAATTATCCTCCAATTAAGATAAATAAATTTAAAATGAGCAAATACATAATTTTAAAAAATGATTTTAAAAATCTATTTTTGTAAATACTTTCTCGATCTTGGAGTTGTTGACATTGTGAGCCCGGTAATTTTTGTTTTGTAGGCCTGCCCTTGCATTCCAGTATGTTTAGGAGGATTTCTTACCTCCATCATCTAGATGCCAGTAGCATCACCCAGCTGCAACAACCAAAAAGGTCTCCAGTATTGCCAAGTAGTCACAAATATAGAGACCAACTGCTGCTGCTGCTGCTGCTGCTGCTGCTGCGTCACTTCAGTTGTACCTGACTCTGGGCAACCCTATGGACTGCAACCCACCAGGCTGCTCTGTCCATGGGATTCTCCAGGCAAGAATACTGGAGCGGGTTGCCATGCCCTCCTCCAGGGTATCTTCTTAGTCCAGAGATTAAACCAGGTGTCCTGCATTGCAGGCAGATTCTTTACCACTGAGCTACCAGGGCAG
>SJYX01014578.1:99726-111541 GCA_006410675.1 Oreotragus oreotragus
TAAGGTTGCAAAGAGTCTGACACAGCTGAAGCAACTTAGCATCATGCATGCAATCACAAGCTAATATAGAAGATAAAATCACAAAATGGTCAATTTTTAAAGAGGCAGGAAAGAAAAAAAAAAGGAACACGGAGTAAAGAGACAATAAATAACAAGATATAAAATTTAATCATCTAAGCACTCCTTGGAAGGAAAGTTATGACCAACCTAGATAGCATATTCAAAAACAGGGACATTACTTTGCAAACAAAGTTCCGTCTAGTCAAGGCTATGGTTTTTCCTGTGGTCATGTATGGATGTGAAAGTTGGACTGTGAAGAAAGCTGAGTGCTGAAGAATTGATGCTTTTGAACTGTGATGTTGGAGAAGACTCTTGAGAGTCCCTTGGACTGCAAAGAGATCCAACCAGTCCATTCTAAAGATCAGTCCTGGGTGTTCTTTGGAAGAACTGATGCTAAAGCTGAAACTCCAATACTTTGGCCACCTTATGCGAAGAGTTGACTCATTGGAAAAGACTCTGATGCTGGGAGGGATTGGGGGCAGGAGGAGAAGGGGACGACAGAGAATGAGATGGCTGGATGGCATCAGCAACTCGATGGACATGAGTTTGAGTGAACTCCCGGAGTTGGTGATGGACAGGGAGGCTTGGCGTACTGCGATTCATGAGGTCGCAAAGAGTCAGACACGACTGAGACTGAACTGAACTGAAATGAACTGAACTGGAGCACCCTAAATAAAAGTTAAGAACTGTATTCCCATTTAATCTCAAAGTTGTCATTTTGGGTATCTAACATATCAGTGAATGTGTGGTGATACCTGAGAGTCATCCCTGAACTTCTTGTTTTCTCTCCTCTTATAGGTCCCCACCCTATAGTAACTCTCATGTTTTTAAGTAGGCCACTTAACTCTTCACCAAAAATTCAGGCCTTAGAACCATCCATCAAAAAAAAAGCTTTTTTTTCATTTAATTATTTATTCCAGATTCACTTCTTTAGATGAATCTTGACATTAAGTCATCTGCTTAGCTTAATGATGAGAGGGACTTTACTATGCTTTGTTCAATTCCTATGTTCAAGTAGTTAGAACAGTGCCTGGGGCAGTGGCTGGAACCTAGAAGTTAAAGAAAAATACTTGTTGAATGAATGAATAATTGAACTTATGCAGTAATAAGTATTTAATTTCCTCTTCAATGTTATCTGCCACTTCCTTATAAAGAAAAGAATTCACCTCTCATTTTATGGTTTTTGTTATAATTTTTGTCCCCATTACAGATAAGATGAGGATTAATTTATTTATGCAGGAGACTCAGGAGACACGGGTGCAATCCTTGGGTTGGAAAAATTTGGAAGAGGGCACAGCAACCCACTCCAGTATTCTTGCCTGGAGCATCCCCATGGAGAGAGGAGTCTGGCAGGCTACAGTCCATAAGGTCACACAGAGTCAGACACAACTGAAGCGATTAGCACAGCATATAGTTTTGAGTAGAAGTTATTACCCAAAACATAGTTATCATTGCCAAGAAAGAATGTACTTTTAAAAAAAGTCAGATGGCAATATTGTAGCCCTCTAAGAAACTAAAACATATTTATAGGATCTAAAAAACTGAATATATCTAGAGAATAGCTACAATTTATCTGTCAGTAGAGAATAATCTACTATAAAAATGAAAGATGGGATCTGAATGGTATAGGAAGTGAATCCAGAGAGAATTCCTAGAAAGTTATTTTTTGAATAAAATGTTGAATACGGTGTTGGAACATGGATTATCAGCTCAGAATACAGAGGGCATTCTCTAAAAATTAAAAAGCTGACACTAAGAATAAGGAAATTTAAGCAAATTTCAGTGCATGGAGCAAAATATTAGAAATGAAAAACAAAAGAGAAAAACATAAGAAAAATGACAAGTTCAAGGCTAAGGTGAGAATATGAGAGAGTTTGCCAATAAATTTAAAAATATGAAATAAGAATTTAGAATTGAATTTGCAATATTTCCTAAATTGTAAATGTCATTATGAGTCTTCATAAATATATAGGGCTGGGGCATAGTAAGTCAATACATTCATACATTCTCCTATACCAAACAAATAACAATGATGATTAAACACAATAAGTGAAATTCTAAAAGAAAAATACAACTTAAAACCACTGTAATGATCTCTGTCAATAAGAATTGTAACAAAATTATGCATTACTGAGTTAAGTGAACCACGTATAGCCATGCTAGGCTCCAGTTTAGAAAAAGGCTGTCGCAGATGGGAATTCAGCTCCTTCAAGGTCACAGGGGCTAAAGTCCTGCATACAGGACAGGAGATCAGATGTCAGGGTTTAACAGCTGAGGATGTGAAGCTAATATGCTTGAATTCAATCCCTAGCTCTACCACTTACTAACGAGTTATGACCCTGGGTAAAATGGGGATGTTAATAACTACCCTACAGGATAGCATGAGAATGAATCAAGCTGGCACATGTAGGGCACTCAGAATACTTGGAAATCTAGGTGCTAGAATGCAGCTCTTCTAACTCCAGCATTACTCAACTCCCTTCACATAAAATTTGTTCTTTCTGCTGAATCATTCCTAACACCATACAAACATGTTGAGCTCACTATTTCCAGCAAGCTGCTCTCCCATTTCTTGCTCCCATTTGCAGCAACATTCTGAAAGTGTTGCCATATTAAAGTCCCCACTTCATCTCCTATTATTATCTTTAAGCCCACTTTGAGAACTTTTTCACCTCCATCACCCCAATGAAACTGCATGTTAGGGCCACTAATATCTTCCTCATACCTGCTGCTGCTGCCAAGTCACTTCAGTCGTGTCCAACCCTGTGCGACCCCACAGACGGCAGCCCACCAGGCTCCGCTGTCCCTGGGATTCTCCAGGCAAGAACACTGGAGTGGGTTGCCATTTCCTTCTCCTCCTCATACCTACATCCCCTAAAGTCAATTTTCATTCCCAATCTTATCTGACCATTCTGCAGCATCTCATACAGCTGATGTTTCTTAATCTTTGATGATTCCCCCACTTTTTGCTTTATGGTTTACTCCTTCCCTTTATTCTGTTTAGGTTCTCTCTTGTCTCCCAGATTACTTAATGTTGTGGTAATGATGCAGGGCTCACTTCTGGGTTGTCTTCTTTTCTCTATCATGCTCATTTCTTTGGTAATCTCATCTGGTCTGGGGCTTTAAATACCATTTGTATGCTGAAAACTTCTTAAATGATATATTTTATTTAGATATCCCATTCCCAATTCTAATTCCTCAATCCATTTGCCTACTAATGATCTCCACTTTAAAATCTGAAACACTCTAAACTCAGAAGATCAAAAATTGCACTCATAATCTCTCAGCTCCATGCCAGAGACTACTTCTATTTCACCCTTTACCACAGTTGATGTTTCCAAATTTTAAGTTATTCAAACCAAAAAATAAGTGGGGGCGGGGGGAGGGAGGGTATATTCAATATCTTGTAATAACCTATAAGGGAAAATAATTGAAAAAATGTATACATACATGTAAAACTGAATCACTGTGCTGCATACCTAAAATGTTGTAAGTCAACTCTACTTCAATTTCAAAAGAAATAAATAATTTCTTTTGGATGTATGGCAAAAACTTTCATAATATTGTAAAGCAACTGTGCTAAGTTGCTTCAGTTTCGTCTGACCCTTTGCCACCCCATGGACTGTAGCCCACCAGGCTCCTCTGACTATAAGATTCTCCAGGCAAGAATACTGGAGTGGGCTGCCATTTCCTTCTTCATCCAAAGTAATTATCCTCCAATTAAGATAAATAAATTTAAAATGAGCAAATACATAATTTTAAAAAATGATTTTAAAAATCTATTTTTGTAAATACTTTCTCGATCTTGGAGTTGTTGACATTGTGAGCCCGGTAATTTTTGTTTTGTAGGCCTGCCCTTGCATTCCAGTATGTTTAGGAGGATTTCTTACCTCCATCATCTAGATGCCAGTAGCATCACCCAGCTGCAACAACCAAAAAGGTCTCCAGTATTGCCAAGTAGTCACAAATATAGAGACCAACTGCTGCTGCTGCTGCTGCTGCTGCTGCTGCGTCACTTCAGTTGTACCTGACTCTGGGCAACCCTATGGACTGCAACCCACCAGGCTGCTCTGTCCATGGGATTCTCCAGGCAAGAATACTGGAGCGGGTTGCCATGCCCTCCTCCAGGGTATCTTCTTAGTCCAGAGATTAAACCAGGTGTCCTGCATTGCAGGCAGATTCTTTACCACTGAGCTACNGGGGGGGTCGGGGGCAGTGGGAAGGGAGAGAGAAAGAAAGAGAGAGGGAAAAGATCTTCTGTGACATAGCACATAAAATCCACCAGCAACTGTTTTTAGCTATTCCTTCAAAACATATCTGAAATCTGACTACTTCCAACCATATTCATTGCTACCAATCTATCGTTTTGTTGGGCAACTCTAAAGCTTCTAAGAACTAAGCTCTTAAGGACTCCTGTCTTCATGTTTTTATTATCTATACTCAACACAGCAGCAAGAGTGATTCTTTTAGTGCTTATGAGTAAGTGAGTGAGTGAAAGTCACTCAGTCATGTCTTGAGTCTTTGTGATCCCGTGGACTGTAGCCCACCAGGCTCCTCTGTCCATGAGATTTCCCAGGCAAGAATACTGGAGTGTGTAGCCTTTCCCTTCTTCAGGGGATCTTCCCAACACAGGGATCAAGCCCAGGTCTCCCACATTATAGGCACATTCTTTATCATTGGAGCCACTAGGGAAGATCTTAGTGCTTATGGGGAGGGTAAATCATCTTATTTCTCATCACACTTTTCTCCAATAGTTTTCCATCTCATTTAGAGCAAAGTTAAATTCTTACAATGGCTTACGGTGCCCTCATAATCTACCCCACCTCTTACCTTTCTTGAAATCCTACTACATTCCTCCTGCCAGCCAAATAGGCCATCTTACTAATACTCCTGTGTTCTAGACTCACTCCTGCCTATGAGTGGTTCCTTGAATACATTTCTCCTGACTCCACTGCACTACCTACCCCATCTGCTTCAAGTATTTGCTCAAATCTCAAATTCTTAATAAGGTCTAACTTACCACTTTAAATAGTCACTTGTAGTGCAATTAAAACTGTGTAATTTATTATATATCCCATATTCCTGTCACATAGAAATTCATCATAGATTGAGCAAAAAATGAGCCATTGAAGATTTTGAGGACACTGGTAAAATTAGAATTATAAATTCAGAAAACTGTTTATGTTCATAAGGTGCTTTAAAGCAGGGAGTGATGAGACATGAGTGAACTAGGTGAGAAATCCTTAAAAAGTCATAGTAAAATACTGGATTAGTGTGGAGATGGTGAAGTAATTGTAAGAGCAGAAATGTGATACATATTGTTGAAGGAGATATGACAATTGATTGGATGTTTTCAAAATACAGATACAAAATTGGGGCTGGTGTATGGGGATGATCTGGAGCTGTCTCTTATACACATCTTGAAAAGCCTATTGATGAAAGTGAAAGTGGAGAGTCAAAAAGTTGGCTTAAAGGTCAACATTCAGAAAAGGGAGGGGGGTTTATGTTTGGGAGTTCGTGTAAAAAAATAAATAAATACAAAAAAAAATATGGAAAAGAAGAGTGATTAGCTGTGATTAATCAAGAGTGATTAATCTTGACATCCAATAATCAGTTCTAACTAATTAGTGTCAGTTAGTTTCTAGTATGAGTTTAATAGAAATGTATGCATTTGTATATGGTATTATTTTGTCAGTGTTCCACAATATTGACTACTTCAACTTCTAAAAATTCTGGTATTCTTCCTAGCTTCTCTTTCTTAGTCTCCTTTGCTAGATTTTCTTTCCCAGGTGACCCAAAAATTAGTGTACCTTAGATTCACTCTTAGACATTCTTATCAGTCTATATACTTTCCTTGGGCTAATTTAATAAGATAATAACCTATAAATCTGTATCTGAAACGCATTTCCCTCTACTCTATTCCAGAGCTATATGTACAAACTCTAAATTATTATCTCCATATGCATAACTAAAAGCCCCTTCAAACACATGATCAGAAGTAAACTTATTATCCTCTCAAAAATATTTTTTTTAAAAATCCCATAATGGCGAGCTCTGAGCCCATGTCAGTGTTTCCCACATTAGTAGTTAACACCACTATCTGCCAAGTTATGCAAACAATAAATCTAGGAGTCCTCATAGAATCTCCCTTTTCCCACATTTACCATCTAATGAATCACCAAGTCCTTTAATTTGACCTGCCAATTATTTCTCAAAATGTTCCACTTCTCTCTTTTCCCATTCCTTTGCATTAGTCTGAGTCACCATCATTTCTCCTAATGAATTCAATTCTCTTACTCTTTCTAATCTTCTATTTTCATTGCATCCAGAAAGATATTGTGAAATATAAATTCGATCATGTCACTCACATTTTAAAAATCTTCCAATGTTTTCCTATGAAAAAATAACATAAAGACCAAAGCCATTCTATCCTCATATACATGATTCTGCATGTATAGATCTTGTGTTTCTCCATTCTGTCTCTCTCTATATGCTATATATATATGCTATATATTTTATTAAAATGCAATATATATATTATATTTATAATTTTACTTGTTTCTTGAAATTACTCCACTCCCCACTCCTTTCATCTTAAGGATTTTATCCATAATGTTTACTCTATTTTACAAATACTCTACATTTTGCCACAGGAACTATAAATGAGCTCTCATACTAGGTTCACACTATTGTTTTAAAGTTCCATTGTATTCTTTACTTTAACTTTTTGTACATATTACATTTCCAATTTCTAGGTCAGTGTTTGTCCTTTCCATTAAACTGTAAGATCAATCACCATTTGTTCACCATTATATCCTGAAGGCTCAACCCAATGCTTGGAGTATAGTAGACTCAATATTATTACTTACTTATTTACTTACTGACTAGCTAGTTAATTAATATTTCATTTGGTTTTTAAACATCCATTTAATTTAGATACATTTCTATACATCTGCTAATGTTATTGAAGAACAAAAATATTAGTTTAACATTGTTTTTGATTTTATGTTTGTTTTCATATAGTTTGATTAACTGATTAAGAGAAATAAGCTATGGGAATTTTGTACTCAAGAAGTTCCCTGTTATTTAAGCAAGTTCATGGCATAGAAAGAGCACCCTACTTCATTATTTCTTAAGACAATGATAAAGCAGTATTTGTACTATTTTGAATCAAGGAAAATTGAGTTACAAAGAGGTTGCTTAACCAACAAGTTCTCTAGATTAGATACCAGCAGACAGTAGGCTGTGAGTCAGGATGAATACATACATACAAAAGGGTTTCAATAATACATATCAAAACATTGTAGCCTTGGGGATCACTAAACAGGAAGTCTGAGAAGAACATTTTTCAAGGACCATTAATAATCCTACCATGTACTTGTGCCATTTAGAGGATTAGAGCTATTCAGTGATTTACCACACCCACCACTAATCTTTCATTTCCAATCCTATTTACTCTGATGTGGAATATTAATTAAACAAGTTCTATACAGATATAGTCTCTTGAAGCGCTAAAGCAAACACTTGAAGTAGTCTCACTGAGACTGATGTTAATATCAGGTTCATCTACAAAATACCCAGAGTACCTGAAGAATACATACTTTTAGTTGTGAAAAATACTGGGTTCTGACATTTCAATTTATTCAAGTATTTTGTTTTATTTCCATATTCTGTTTATGTGTTGCTTTCTATTTTTTTTAATGGGAATGAGTTGAAATTAGTTGCTTGGTTGCATGAACTTAATAATTACAAAAATCTCATATGGGTTATTGAGCACACTCCATTTTAAGAGATGCTTTTGAGTAAGAAAAACTGACTGAAATAGTGTTTTATGTATGAATGCACCTTGAATGAAAAAAGAGTTCCCCAAACCTTGAGCTGATTGTATTGGAGTTTTATATTTTTCTGTAACTATATCCTAGATTTTTTGACTTTTAGTTTTCTTTCAGTGCTCAATCACAGAGGTCACATCATTCTTTAGAAGTTCTCCACCCCACTTCTGAGAAACTTAAAATTTTTGAAACTAACAAAGCATGTACATATGCTCTTCAAATCCCTCCTGCTCATCACTTTCATTTTGGACCACAGATGCTCCCTAAACCTGCTACTAGCAAGTAGCTTCCTAAATAAAGCTCCTGTCCCTCACACTTTGCAAGCGTTGTTAACGAGTTGCTTTTTTCATTTCTCAAATCATGCCCTGGATTAAGACATAATATTTTAAAAACATTTTCACTAAAGGGATAAGAAAAGTGAGGAGACAATAGCCAGTATCCCAGCCTAGCTCTTGGCAAACTGTCACGGGGAAAGTCAACTCAGACTCCACCAAAGTTTAGTGTCTCAGTACAACTCTACTTCCATTCTGGAACAAAAAGAAATTCTGCTCCCGTCCAAGACTTCCAACATTTCTTACCCCAGAGTTTTACCCTTTTCACGAGAGGGAGTTATTATTATTATTATTGTTTTATAGGGAAATTTCCATTTCCACCTACAAAATAGGATCCGGGAATCAAGATAATCATATGTATCTGGCTTTTAAAATATGACATAGCATTGTATATAGGATTTTAATAAAGTACCACAAGTTGGGCTGTGACAGTCTCCATCCAGCTAATAGCCTTTCTTGTATGGAGTGAAGACACTATCAGATTTACACATCTTTCCTGGAGTGATCTGTTCTTCTAATAAATGCAAGTAAATGTTCAGATGTAAAAGAACACTATCTCCCTAGCACAAATAAGTTTCCAGTCATGGGGTAGCATATATCCAGATTCAAAGAAAAAAAAATGATTTCTCTATCTCAGCAGGGAAACAGTTTTGCATAAGATAAACCTAACCTCTGTCATTAAACAGAACACATTTCGTTGGAAGCAGCTGCATTTTGATTACTTTTCTTTTTCAAGGTTACACTATAAGGAGAGGGTAACTATTTGCTTTATATATGCATGAGTGAAAGAGCAAACCAGAGTAGCAAGTTCTCTAGTCAATGTAAAGATAAACAAAGTCCAGTTTCTAGCCACAATCCCTGGAACTTCCAGCAAACCCAAAAGTGGCAGTCTGAAACTTTCAACATTTTAAAATTAAATTTTCATTATTCAGTCACACACACACACACACACACACATACATTCCCCAAAACTTAATAGTCAGTAACTCTATTTGCTTTTCCCCTGAGGAAAGCTGACATACTGTGTATTTCCTCGAACTTCTATTACGTCTCTTTCTGGCCAATGCTAATTAACCTCTCTCCTTTTAAATCTTGTAAATCACTAAGCAATTAATCATTCACTGCCTTGGAAAATCATCTCTATTGTTTCCCAGTACTGCTTTTAATTACACTTTACAGTCAACTCCCCATCTCAATTGTATACTTGGAGGGGTACAATTGTGGAATGGGGACAGATTTGTATCTTTCAAATCACCTTGAAATGTTTCTCTGCACTAAACTGATAACCAATAAATATATGTTGATTCTATTCTATGAATACATTCAGAATAATACAGTCTCTATTGTCTTTTATTAACCTTATCATGTCCTCTATAATTTTTCATAATTTTAATATCACTGAATATTAAATATGCTATCTCAGTTAAAGCTGTTACCTATTACCTATCTCCTAAGTTGTGACTCCAAGTTTTAATAAGTCACTCTTTTCTTATTGTCTCTGTGAATTATCCAACAATTTACCTAAAATTTCAGCTGAGAAAAGCCTATGTAACTTTATTTCTGTCTTAAATTACCTCTGTATTTCCCTTAGCTTAGGACTCATGTGGAATATTCTAAGAACTGCTAGTAATTTCTCATACCTTCAGTCAATTAACATGACTGTTAATCACATCCAAAGTCAGGGGCAGAAGCCAGGAAGGCCCCATGCCCGAGGGGTGGCGGCCAAGAGGAGTTACCCCACGTCCGAGGTCAGGGGCAGCAGCCAGGAGGAGCTACCCCGTGTCAGAGGAGCAGTGGTTGCAAGGGCACAGGAGGGCTTAAAGGAGCTATTCCACATTAAAGGTCATGAGGGGTGGTGGTGAGGAGATACCCCTCCTCCAAGGTAAGGAGCAGTGGCTGTGCTTTCCTGGAGCAGCCGTAAAGTGATACCCCACGTCCAAGGTAAGAGAAACCCAAGTAAGATGGTAGGTGTTGCAAGAGGGCATCAGAGGGCAGACACACTGAAACCCTAATCACAAAAAAACTAGTCAATCTAATCACACTAGGACCACAGCCTTGTCTAACTCAATGAAACTAAGCCATGCCCATGGGGCAAACAAAGACGGGCTGACATGGTGGAGAGGTCTGACAGAATGTGGTCCACTGGAGAAGGGAATGGCAAACCATTTCAGTATTCTTGCCTTGAGAACCCCGTGTGTGTGTGTGTTAGTCGCTCAGTCATGCCTGACTCTTTGTGACACCATGGACTGCAGTCCACCAGGTTCCTCTGTCCATGAAATTTTCCAGGCAAGGATACTGGAGTGGGGCCATTTCCTTCTCCAGGGGATCCATGAACAGTATGAAAAGGCAAAATGATAGATACTGAAACAGGAACTCCCCAGGTCAGTAGGTGCTCAATATGCTACTGGAGATCAGTGGAGAAATAACTCTGGAAAGAATGAAGGGATGGAGCCAAAGCAAAAACAATACCCAGTTGTGGATGTGACTGGTGATAGAAGCAAGGTCCGATGCTGTAAAGAGGAATATTGCGTAGGAACCTGGAATGTCAGGTCCATGAATCAAGGCAAATTAGAGTGGTCAAACAAGAGATGGCAAGCGTGCACATCAACTTTCTAGGAATCAGTGAACTAAAATGGACTGGAATGGGAGAATTTAACTCAGATGACCATTATGTCTACTACTATGGGCAGGAATCCCTTAGAAGAAGTGGAGTAGCCATCATGGTCAACAAAAGAGTCCAAAATGCAGTACTTGGATGCAATCTCAAAAACAACAGAATGATCTCTGTTCATTTCCAACGCAAACCATTCAATATCAAAGTAATCCAAGTCTATGCCCCAACCAGTAACGTTGAAGAAGCTAAAGCTGAACGGTTCTATGAAGACCTACAGGACCATTTAGAGCTAACACCCAAAAAAGATATCCTTTTCATTATAGGGGACTGGAATGCTAAAGTAGGAAGTCAAGAAACACCTGGAGTAACAGGCAAATTTGGCCTCGGAATGCGGAATGAAGCAGGGCAAAGACTAATAGAGTTTTGCCAAGAAAATGCACTGATCATAGCAAACACCCTCTTCCAACAGCACAAGAGAAGACTCTACACATGGACATCACCAGATGGTCAACACCGAAATCAGATTGATTATATTCTTTGCAGCCAAAGATGGAGAAGCTCTATACAGTCAACAAAAACAAGACCAGGAGCTGACTGTGGCTCATATCATGAATTCCTTATTGCCAAATTCAGACTTAAATTGAAGAAAGTAGGGAAAACCACTAGACCATTCAGGTATGACCTAAATCAAATCCCTTATGATTATACAGTGGAAGTGAGAAACAGATTTAAGGACCTAAATCTGATAGAGTGCCTGATGAACTATGGAATGAGGTTCATGACATTGTACAGGAGACAGGGATCAAGACCATCCCCATGGAAAAGGAATGCAAAAAAGCAAAATGGCTGTCTGGGGAAGCCTTACAAATAGCTGTGAAAAGAAGAGAGGTGAAAAGCAAAGGAGAAAAGGAAAGATATAAGCATCTGAATGCAGAGTTCCAAAGAATAGCAAGAAGAGATAAGAAAGCCTTCTTCAG
>SJYX01014578.1:126895-142514 GCA_006410675.1 Oreotragus oreotragus
GAACTCCCAAACATGAACCCCCCTCCCACCTCCCACATCATTCCTCCAGATCATCCCCATGCACCAACCCCAAGCATCCTGCATCCTGCATCGAACATAGACTGGTGATTCATTTCTTACATGATAGTATACATATTTCTGGGGAAGGCAATGGCACCCCACCCCAGTACTCTTGCCTGGAAAATCCAATGGACAGAGTAGCCTGGTGGGCTGCAGTCCATGGGGTCGCTAACAGTCGGACAGACTGAGTGACTTCACTTTCACTTTTCTCTTTCATGCATTGGAGAAGGAAATGGCAACCCACTCCAGTATTCTTGCCTGGAGAATCCCAGGGATGGGGGAGCCTGGTGGGCTGCCGTCTATGGGGTCACACAGAGTCGGACACGACTGAAGTCACTTAGCAGCAGCAGCATACATATTTCAATGCTATTCTCCCAAATCATCCCACCCTCTCCCTCTCCTTCTCCCTCAGAGTCCAAAAGTCCACTCTACACATCTGTGTCTCTTTTGCTGTCTTGCATACAGGGTCCTCATTACCATCTTTCTAAATTCCATATATATGTGTTAGTATACTGTATTGGTGTTTTTCTTTTAGGTCACAATGTGTCTCATCATAAGATAAAAAAAAAGCCTTAAAAGTGGCAAAGGCATAGAGGGGTTAGTTTTGAGAATATTTATCAATATTTTGATTTAATAACTTACTAATAACTAATTAGATATAGACACTGAGCTTGGACTAGCCCTTAGATTTAACCTGTTGCTGCTGCTGCTGAGTCGCTTCAGTCGTGTCCAACTCTGTGCGACCCCATAGATGGCAGCCCACCAGGCTCCCCTGTCCCTGGGATTCTCCAGGCAAGAACACTGGAGTGGGTTGCCATTTCCTTCTCCAATAGGTTTAACCTAAGGTAGTAAAATAACGAGTGAGTCATCATCCAATACAGGCATATAGAAAGAAACCATTTGGGGGCGAAGATGAGTTGAAGTCAGAAATTCGGAGGTTAAAGTGACCATAAAAAATACAGCTAGAAATGAAAATAGGAGTGAGTAGTTTGGATTTCCTCTAGCATTTGGAACTCCTACCTAATCAATGACATTTTCAGGTTGTATTATCTATTAAGGCATATTTTGTATGAGTAGCTGCATCATGTGTACAGAGCACAGACTCCAAAGCCAAACTACCAGAATTCCTATACTTGCTCTGCTACTTGGAGCTGCATGAATTACAGCAATTGCTCAAACCTTCTATGCTTCAGTTTATTAATCTGTAGAATGGAGGTAACAATGATTTTGTTTTCATAGGGATATTATGAGAATTCAATGAGTTATATTGGCACTGCATTAGAAACAGTGCCTGGCACATAAGACAGAGTGCTTGCTAAATAAATTAAGCCAAGAGAGAGGCTTCTTTGGTGGCTCAGTGGTAAAGAGTTCACCTGCCAATGAAGGAAACACGGGTTCTATCTCTGGATTGGAAAGATTCCCCGGAGACCCACTCCAATATTCTTGCTTGGGAAGTCCCATGAACAGAGAAGCCTGGTGAGCTAGAGTCTATGGAATTGCAAGAGTCAGACATGACTTGGCAACTAAACAGCAACAACTAAGCCAAGAGAAACCTTTTGTTTCAATATGATATAATTTTGACCTGGTAGAGAGACATACCATGACTACATTTTTTCTGGATTGCACACCATAATGGCAGAAAGGGTTTTGTTTTTGAAAACATTTTCTTAAAAGTTGATAAAGTATTTGAATTATATGCTTCTAAAGAAATAAGGTACAGGGCTTAACCTTTATTAATTTGTTTTTATATTGATTACAGTGTGGTTTACAGGAGACACAAATCTTGTTAAAGCTGTTCTGATTTGAAATTCAGCATTTAAATAGCTTACTATTTTTCACAGGAAGTCATAAAATCTGAATAACTTTTTCATAATTTAAACTTGTTTTAATTTAGCATTGGGGCATAGGAGAGGAATACTCTTGTTTTAGGTCAATAATATTTTGATGGGAAAATATAATATTTAATTCAGTGGCAATGTAACAGAGTTTTTTCTAGAAAAAAAAAAGGAATGTTTCACAGGCTTACTCTATTGTGTAGCTCAGAAGAATGGTTCATGAACTTTTTTTCTGTCAAGATGCCTTTTCATCATTTTATTAAAGTTCAATGATTCCTTTCAGAATCCCTCTGAACTCACACCCTGTTCACTCTTGTCAACTCATTAACTAACTTCTGCTTCTTGCCTACTAGTCTGTGGTTTTTGCCTTTCTGTATCTTTTTTACTGCCTCCCGGAGTTAAATATCTTACTCCCCTAGAGATGCTGCATAAAGTTGGAAAATTATGGGGAAAAAATTTACTTTTGGAACAACTTCATTGTAAATATTGCAATTATAAAGATGACTCTGAACATATGGCAAAATTACAAAATTGGAACTGATTTTATCTGAATTAATGGCACTTTTGGGGGAAAGAATCATGGAACTGGTTAACTTTTCATCTTAATTCATTTCTAGAATATTACTTGAGTTTAGCTAGTAGTGATTAGTTTAGAGGAATCATTCTCTTGATACTTGAGGTAAGAAGAAGCAGAGATCAGCAAATGAGGAAAATTAGTCTTTTGGATACAGTCTCAACTGTTTAGCAGTTTCACCTTAACATAAACTCCTTTTCTTAAATAACTTTATGTTTTCTTATGGAAAAAGTAATCTGGCACATACTCTTGACTAATTCTAAATACAATATAAAACCATAGATATAATGAACAAAATATCTGTTCTAAAATCTTCCTATTTCAAAATAATACAGCAATGATATCCTTGCCAGGTATTGGCTACACAGAAAGCCCCAACAGTAAAGCATACACAGGGTGATTAAAAACCTCCACTCTCATATCATAAATTTAAAATAAAATTGTTATTTATATTAAGAAAGAAATTTGTTTCCATTATAAAAATTTAGTGGATTCTTGGAGAATAATTGTCTTGGCCCAGCTCTCTGCTAAAAAGCTATCCAGAGGAACATGAAATCATGCCATCTTTTTATAAAGTTCCCTGTAGTAAGCAGAAGCATTCAAAATCATTTCATTTGTTCAGACAGTGAGGACTCTCTAAAGGGACCTAGACCTTTACTGCAATCACCAGCACCTGCAGAATTTATTCTGGGGCTCAGCACACACCTGTGAGCCTTCATTCATCCACATCGGAAAAACTGCTTAAAACTGGGGCAGAGGGATTATCAACCTCATCATGGGATTTGCTGTTGTATTTCCACTGCACACATGGGTGAGAGATCCGCCCACACATTCAGGCTCTGATCTTCTCATCCCAGTACATTCCTCACCTTTTCCTTCATAACTGCTTAAATCCTGAACTCTTTCCTTACACTGTTGCAGCTTCAGCTCTCCCACCTGCCTTAGACTGCCTGTCAGGGACCTCAGCCTTCACATATAATATCACGGATTCTATCCCCAGATGTTTAGTTTGAAAATTTGGCAAGTACATTTTTTTAAAAATTATTTGCCTCTGGAAACATGCTTGATCATAGTAATTTACAAAGTTCTTTTATATACACTGTTAAATTTTAAAATCATAACCATTAAGTGAGATAAAGAGTCAACATTGTGTTACAGCCCCTGCATTTATCTTTCTCTTCCTAGTTTCCAGGGCTGAATCCGTTCAGGGTCTTCACTTACAAACCCAGACTGAGTTTAGTTCCTGAGCCAATGAACAGCGGTTCTAAATAAAACTCTAGTAACCCTGTTTCCACACAGTAATTATTCAGTCTTTAAAATAACTCCATGAGCTAGAATATATCATTCTCTTCATTTTATAGACAAGGATATTGAGGCACAGATGAGCTTAATCAAATAGGAAACTGAGACTGTCACTGGAAGCAATGTCACTAAGAATGGTAACAATGATAGTAGAAGTTCAGTGACAGATTTTATTTTCTTGGACTCCAAAATCACTGCAGATGGTGACTGCCATGAAATTAAAAGACACTTGCTCCTTGGAAGAAAAGCCATGACAAACCTAGACAGCATATTAAAAAGCAGAGACATTATTTTGTCAACAAAGGTCCGTCTAGTCAAAGCTATGGTTTTTCCAGTAGTCATGTATGGTCCAACATAAAGAAAGCTGAGCACCGAAGAATTGATGCTTTTGAACTGTGGTGTCCCTTGGACTGTAAGGAGATGAAACCAGTCAGTCCTAAAGGAAATCAGTCCTGAATATTCACTGAAAAGACCAATGCTGAAGTTGAAACTCCAATAACTTTGGCCACTTTATGTGAAGAGCTGACTCATTTGAAAAGACCCTGATGCTGGACAAATCGAAGGAAGGAGGAAGAGGGGACGACAGAAGATGAGGTGATTGGATGGCATCAATGGCTCAATGGACATGCATTTGAGCAAACTCTAGAAGATACTGAAGGACAGGAAAGCCTTACATGCTGCAGTGCATGAGATTACAAAGAGTCAGACACAACTTAGCCACTGAAAAACAACAGGTAACAACTGTAAGGTAGATTTTAACCCTCAAATTGTTTTGCTTCTATAATCCATGCTCTTAACCAAGAGTCATTAAATTCCGCATGAGCATGAACTTTGGATACTGCAGCTTGAATCGCTGGTTTCCTTTGCAGAGGAGGTTACTATCACCAGTCTGTGTATTTCAGCACCACCCTATGCCCAAGTCCCAGCTTTAGAATTTCCCTCCTTTAGTAGACTATCTCCAAATATGACTATAATAATATCTTCCATATCATATACCCTCCGCATAGTGATTTCACCACTCCTCTCATCCAATTGTGGGTCTGACTTTTTCTTTTTCTCCTCTTGAATTTGGGCTAGCCTGTGATTTGCTTTGTCTATAAACCATGGTGGAAGGGACATAGCAGGACTTCCAACATCTTTTAGGAGCTCCGTACCATTTATTCTCACATTCCTAAAATCTTCCCTATTGGAACATTGCTTGAGATCAGGAGGCAGTGAGAAAGCCCTAACTAGCTCCATGGGAAGGCCCAGTGGAGGAAAACTGAGTCGCCTTGTCTGACAGCCCACTGAGTCCTGCTCCTAGACAATTCCAGACCTAGAGGCAACATGAATCATCTAGATTAGATCGGCAGTAAACTCACTCAGTCAACCCACAAAATCATAAAAAATGAATAGTCTTATTGTAGGACAATAAGTTTGGGGTGATTTGTAATGCAGAAATAAATAACCAAAACATATTCCCAGTCCTGGGCACATGGATTCCAGTATATCTCATACTTCAGTTGCCTGAAATAGCACAGGTGTGAATTTTAGAAAAGATGAAACAAGTTCAGAGAGATTTAGTAAACTGTTCTAGATTATATTTGTGAGATAACAAAGCCTAGGCTTCAACCTTACCTAGGCTTCTAAATTTTAATTGCCCTAGATTCTTAAACCCACTCACTCCCCTGTAACAATATATCATCCCTACCACTCCACCCTTAAAAACACAGGAAACCACATTCTAGTAGCCAACCCACTTATGTTCAGGCCTTTGAATTTTACCCAAGATGTTTCCCAGACACAGCTTCTCCTGGAAAGCCCAGTGAGACAGCTGACACCACTAGTCTTATAATTCTTTTCTAAGAGCTAAAGTGAATGCTTTCTCATGAAAAACAGGAAAATGCTTCTCTCATGGACAACCACTGGTAAAGCAAGGGATTTTTATAACATCTTTCACTTTTACTTTTCTAAGTTCTCAATTTATTCAAAAGAACAGATGAACTAATTTAGCACCAATTTCTAAAACATTAAGACTTACTAATTGGTTATTATTGCCTTTGTAGAAATTCTACTTTACCACTTGTTCACAAATATCCCATGGCTGATTCATGTTAATGTATGGCAAAAACAATCACAATGTTGTAAAGTAACTATCCTCCAATTAAAATAAATTAACTAATTTTAAAAATAAATAAATAAAAATTATCCTCCCCAAAAATCAGGGTCCTTTAAATGACTTTGAGAAGCCACAGGAAAATAAAAGTTTAGGAGTTTGCATATAATTTTAAGTCAGCTTGAGATGGATTTTGTGTTCTGGCCATGTAAGAATTGTTGCTTCAGAATAGTTAAAATCTCATTTTAAATGGGTACTAACTAATTAAAAATCATTAGATAAATAACACTGGTGACACTAGAAGAATAACCATGTAACCACATAAATCAGAAAGGAATAATTACAATTTACTGAGTGCTTTTGTTGAGAGTTTGGATTCTGCTATAAGATTACATTCTAAAATGCTTTGCTTTTCTAAGATAACAACATGGAAGAGAGTAATATTAGATTGTCCTCATTATTTTTCTAAATTAACTTTCTTCATTCTGTCATAACTAAAAAACTTTATTATAATTGACAGGACTCACTTGTCCTATATATTCTTTTCTATACAATTTTTGTAAATAAGATTAATTAATATAAAGCTAAATGTGATATAGGTTTTCTAATTCTGCAATAGGTTTCATATTTAAAAAAATAATAAGAAGAAATGGTGTAGGCCAGGTAATAACATTTTTGATTGAGAAAATGCTGGAATCATGAGTATATCATTCTTTCCTCACATTTCAACAAAAACAAATTTAGGAAAAATAGATATACCCTATACTCCTAAAGCTTAAGTAAGATTAAGATTATTCTTCTGTCCAGAGATATATTCTTGGAAGCAACATTATAAAGGAAGCATGAAGAATTCTCTGCTATAAAGAAATGCCATATGTGTTATTTCTCTATTTGAATAATAATATATTGTCATGCTTCCTTCTTCCTTATTGACTTATAATAGAAAAGTCATCCCAGAAAATGACTTTAAATGTCATTAGAAATGTTTTAAATTGCATACTTAAGTACAATCATAGTGATGGAGTTGTCATAAGTGATTTATACATTTTAAGCCATGTAAATTAAAGCTAATACAGATAAAAATGCACATTCCACACAGACATCTCTGATGTAACTGTGAATAAATGTCTTTATCTATCTGTAACTCAATTCTCAAACTTAAGTTTTCTTCTCTAAGGTACTCGCTTATAAAGTACTATACACTCATGCATAGTTGATGAGTACATACATCAATACATCAATCATGCATACATCAATGATTCCTCTACAGATAAAAATGAAAGTAACAGGTGTTCTCCATGTATACAGGCTAAAAATAAAATTGTAATTGTAAAAGGGCTGTGTACACTGTAGAGAGTTCTAGGAATACTTTAATTATTTAATTCACTTAGGACACAGTAATAGCAACATCAGTCAGACATTCTTCTAGCATCTATCAGTAATTTAAATTCAAAGACTGCTGTTGGTCAGTTCTCTGCATCTCATCACCCTATTTGACTGAAGTGCCACAGTTAAAAGCATAGTCTAATTTTAACAAACCAGGAAGCAGATGATTTTTCTTTATGTACCTTCAACTTTTCAGGACTACTTTGCCCTCCAACCCTTCGCCTTCTGACACTATCCCATGTCCTGTTCCTACACGACTGAGTGTCTAATTGACTTTGCACTGTGGGATTAACAGATACAGCCTAAGATTTTTTAAGATGATTTACAATTTAATAGTTGCACTTTTGAAAATTAAAAACTTTTCACACTGAAGGAGTGAATCTGTATCTCTGAAAGGACAAACTGTTGGGACTTAAAACATTAGCACAATGATTTCTATTTGCAACTTCATCACCTCCTAGAACAAAGATCAGATCCTAGTCTGCTTTCTCTTGACATCAGCTCTAGCAAGGCTTCTGTTAATGTCTCTTTCTGCTGATGACATTTCTCCTACAAGAAGCATTTCTCCTTTTTATTATGAAGAGGAGAAGCAATAAAAAATTTGAACAAGCTTGCATATAAGTTTTAAAAATAAATATGGATAAATTATACAAACACACTAAGTAATAAAAAGCTGGGCAACTCTGTCAAAGTTCTATGACCCTGCTAAAGTATGCACTTAGTTGAAGTTTCTTTCCATCAGTATGGCATTTCTTACCTGCAACATGTGAATCACTTTCCTATTAAATGAAACCTATGTGGGCAGAAGGCAAAATGTGATGACTCTGGGTGAAAGTTAATGATTCAGGAGTCAAAGAAGGCTTAGCTTCAAAAAGGTCTTTTGAGATTCACATCAGATCACATGCAATATGAACAAGAGCAGATGGCATGTCAGCCGCAGACAGGACATCAGCACTGGGGGATTAGCGTGGTAACTCCGTAAGTGTTCAGAAATGGGGATTAAAAACTTCCAGGTTGGCAGACACTTTCCCTTCTCCAACACTTTAAATGTCATACAACTTCATCTTGGCTAAACATAACAGATGATGTTTCCATTCTCCCTGGATTTTGCCTTGCAATATCATTGCAAGAAATGTGGAAACAATCAAGACATCCTACCTTTCAACATCATTTTGATCTAAAGCTGGGAGAAATATAAAAATGACTTGGAGCCAAAATGTCCATAAAGAGAAATTTGACAGCCCTCTTTGGGGTTACCCTTTGGAAGTTACTCTTCACATACTCTCTCCTTGCATCTCTCAGTCATGAACATAAACCCTGAAGTGTGTGCTTAGGAATGAGAAGCAACCTATGTGGGTCAAATGAAAACCAGACAAATAACAAAATGAAAACCAAGCTATGAGGTTAAGTGACAGAGCATCTCTGCCTTTCTATTCCCTTTTCTTTTTACTTTCAAGGTCCCTTTGAAAGTATCAGTGCATCTGCTGTTGCCAGAAGTTTGTTGTGTGATAAGAAAAGGTAGAAGTAGCAAAGAGGAGGAAAATATCTGGAATAAATGCTGGACAATCAAATGCAAAGGGTGGGAATCAGCTAGAAACTAGACATTCATATTACCTTTCAAAATGTTTTGCAAACTAGACCTAAAACTTAATGTGAGAGGAGGAAAAGGAATGGAAGTAATAAATAAAAAAAGATAAATAGAATAATTAACTAGAAAGGGGAAAACAAAACAGGGATCAATGTGACAAACTGAAGGTCATATTGAAAAGCCCAACTAGCTCCTACTTTTCAAAACTTGAGCTGTTATTCTACTCCACTGCCCAAGCATAAAATCACTAGTTATGTGAGCAGCAGAGGCACATTAGATGAAGTCACTTAAAAGAAAAAACTTCACAGCACTGAGGGTCTCTCAGAATACAGAGGCATTCAAAAGGAAAGTTATTGCTGTGATTTTCTTTGAAATAAAACTTTGCATCATTATCTGATGTTCTCATTAATTTCTAGGCTGTGCTAAGCATTTTTGTGGCAAAGAAAAAAAAAAAGACCCATGTTCAGGAAAAAGGGTTGCTTTTCAATAATGTGTGCCTGTGTGCACGCTCAGTCATGTCTGACTCTTTGCAACCCCGTGGACTGTAGACCACCAGACTCATCTGTCCATGGGATTTCCCAGGCAAGAATAATGGAATGGGTTGCCATTTCCTCCTTCAGGTAATCTACCTGACTCAGGAATCGAACTCATGTCTCCTGCTCTGGCAGGCAGATTCTTCACCCCTGAGCTAGTAATGGGAGCTCAATATTTAAAGGACAATCCAACAGTTCTGTGAATAGAAGACTAAATATAAGATTTCATATACTCTTTTAAAATGGCATTCAGAGATTTCAACATTGACCTTCAGACAGTGAAGGAATCTCCTGAAATAGAATGCTGAATGCGTATGCAACTTATGCAGAGAAAAAGGGTCCACTGCTTTACATTGATGAACCTATTTGCAGGAAAGGAATAGATACTCCGATTAGAGAATAGACTTATGGACACAGTTGGGAAGAAGAGGGTGGGACAAACTGAGAAAGTAGCATTGGCATGTGTACATTACCAATGTGTAAA
The DNA here is from genome assembly GCA_006410675.1 of Oreotragus oreotragus. Classification (NCBI taxonomy): domain Eukaryota; kingdom Metazoa; phylum Chordata; class Mammalia; order Artiodactyla; family Bovidae; genus Oreotragus; species Oreotragus oreotragus. The sequence continues at coordinate 136,753 of SJYX01014578.1, forward strand.
ACAGATAGCTGGTAAGAAGTTGCTAAAAACACAGGGAGCCCAGCCAGGTTTTCTGTGATGACCAAGAGGGAGGGGAGGGAGGCTCAAGAAGGAGGTAAGATGTGTATAATTATGGATGATTTGCATTGTTGTATGGCAGAAACCAATACAACATTGTAAAGAAATTTCCCCTCTATTAAAAATAAATTTTAAAAAAAGAGTTCAAGGGGATCTATGTTCCCAAGAAATTTAAAAGCTACTAAACCAGACTGATACTCTAAGTCTATGGTTCTGAATTTTAACATTTTTTATATCAAGATAAAATTAGTCAATGCTTTCTGAAAGTTAAGATGGGAAATTTGAATAATACCAAAAATTTTTAATATTATAATATGCTGGGCATTTGGCTTTCTAAACATTATTTCTTTTAATATACAAAACAGGCTTATAAAGTAGGTATTTTTATTGTTACTTACAATAGGAAATGGGAACTCAGGAAAGATAGATAATTTGCCAAAGATGAACAGGGAAAAACAGGGAAAAATAAGAATTTGTCATAAAACCTATATATATATTTGACTCCAAAGCTGGTGCATTTATGAGTGTACTTTACAACATTTCATAAATGGTAGCCTCTGCCAAGAAACAAAAAAAAAAGTTTTCCTTGAAGGTCCAGAGCCATATGTGGGATACAGGATAGCAAATGGGAAAAAATTCGCTTTGCCTGCCAGTGTTTTAATTCATGTGTTCAGTTCAGTTCAGTTGCTCAGTCATGTCTGATTCTCTACCACCCCATGGACCACAGCATGCCAGGCTTCCCTGTCCATCACCAACTCCCAGAGTTCACTCAAACCCATGTCCATTGAGTCTGTGAAGCCATCCAACCATTTCATCCTCTGTCGTACCTTTCTCTTCCTACATTCAATCTTTCCCAGAATCAGGGTCTTTTCCAATGAGTCTGTTCTTCACATCAGGTGGCCAAAGTATTGGAGTTTCAGCTTTAGCATCAGTCCTTCCAGTGAATATTCAGGACTGATTTCTTTTAGGATGGACTGGTTGGATTTCCTTACAGTCCAAGGGACTTTCAAGAGTCTTCTCCAACACCACAGTTCAAAAGCATCAGTTCTTCGGTGCTCAGCTTTCTTTATAGTCCAACTCTCACATCCATACATGCCTACTGGGAAAACCATAGCTTTGACTATATGGATTTTTGTTGATTAAATAACGTCTCTGTTTTTTAATATGCTGTCTAGATTGGTCATAACTTTTCTTCCAAAGGGCAAACATCTTTTAATTTCATGGCTGCAGTCACTGTCTGCAGTGATTTTGGAGTCCAAAAAATAAAGTCTGTCACTGTTTTCATTGTTTCCCCATCTATTTGCCATGAAGTGATGGGACCAGATGCCATGATCTTAGTTTTCTGAATGTTGTACTTGGACTAAAATAAGTATCAAGTGGTAAAAGAAAGAAATAAGAAAACAGAACACTATACATGGATTTGGCATATGGGCCAATAGCCACAGTCAGTTCAAGAGCCTCAGGTGCCTGGGAAATCAGCTCACAGGTAACATTAATAGCACATTCTCCAACTCTCCTAGGATCCTATCTTCCTTCTACAGTACAATGAAGGTACATGTTTCTTCTACCCTAGGGACGGCTCTGCTACTGATGTTTGGAGGATTGCAGAGTTGAAGGGGGTAACCTTTGTAGGGCTAGTTTCACAGTTTGAGACCTACGACCATGCTCAGAAGGACCCTGTGATTGTTTTAATGCTCTATTGTGCCATCTTGAAATTTTTAATAATTTTTGGAAAATGAATTCTACATGAATATGTACATTGTACTTTACAATGTACAATGAAAATTATGTAGCCAATCTTGGGTCTCAATTTGAAGTTTATGTATTACCTATTTTTTTGCTTCATTTACACTGAACTGCTAAGTTCTATCCACATTAATTGTTTCAGCTTCGGGATAGGGGTAAGGGTAAAGCGTTAAGTGAGACCCTTAGCTACCCGTACAGTACCACTCAGTATCAAGTCATCCATATTACATACTGCATCCAATTTCATCCCTTTAATCCAATGTATGCTAAAGGAAAGAAAATGCCTTAATCTTCAGCAGACTGATACTCCCATTTTTATAGGAAACTGATTCACTTCACTGCGTTTCATTCNTCAGTATCAAGTCATCCATATTACATACTGCATCCAATTTCATCCCTTTAATCCAATGTATGCTAAAGGTGAGAAAATGCCTTAATCTTCAGCAGACTGATACTCCCATTTTTACAGGAAACTGATTCACTTCACTGCGTTTCATTCAAGCCATGAAAAAAAGATTCAACTAAGCCATTTCCCCACTGGTCCTTGAGACCACTTGTCACACATAGAAACACAATCTGATGAGAGACGCTTCATGCTTGATGAGTTATCTTCTGCAGGTGGCTGAGGGCTACTAGTTGGTATCTGAACATACTGGAGCTACTTAATACACCTACTTGTGTTTCACAGTCCCTGAAGTGCTGAAATAAAACACTATATGCCCAATTAAACAGCTATTTCCTGGATATTTTTAATTCAGAGGGCAGAAACTTTATTCTAATTCAGTTTTTCTTAAACTTTCCAATACAAGAACCACTTCAGTAAAACAAAGTCTACATCTTCTTACCAACACCACCTCAGCAGTCATAGAGCATTTATTCTCACAACCACTGTAATTTTAACTATAGTTGAAAATCTATTTATCTCATTTTCTCTGGAAAATATACATTAAGGAAATCTGTTTTTATTGGTATTTCTATGCTTGCCATGTGACAATATTAAGTATCTAAGAGAAATTCACAGAATTCTCAGAGAACCACAAATGAAACATCTTTCATATATGATATCTGGATGGAAAGAATACATTCTGAAGTACCTTGTAAGCTGTGGAGAGTAATAAAACATTGATTACTATTCTGAGTGATTATATTTAGTTCTTTTTCCAGAAAAGGGCACTTGTAAGAAATGTCAATGAGACATTGAACAGTTTATAACCACAAATGAAACATCTTTCATATATGATATCTGGATGGAAAGAATACATTCTGAAGTACCTTGTAAGCTGTGGAGAGTAATAAAACATTGATTACTATTCTGAGTGATTATATTTAGTTCTTTTTCCAGAAAAGGGCACTTGTAAGAAATGTCAATGAGACATTGAACAGTTTATTTAAAGTCATATAATTGTTTTGTATGTTGGAACATAAGCTGTACACTGAAAAAAAAAGACAGGATATTTGAGAATTGTGGTAAGGTCTCCTTGTGATGAAGATTCTGTCACACAGGTTATGTAAAATACTTAAAACCTTATCACAAGGAATATAGCTTCTATAGCTCAGGAGTCCAGGTATGACTTACCTGGGTCTTCAACACATATTTTCACAAGGCTCCAGTGCAGTGAGATTGGGCTGCTTTCTCATCTGAAGGCTTAATTAGAAAATATATGTTTCTAAGCTTATTTCTCCTTGTTTGCCTTTATCTATATACAAGCACTGAATCTATTAGTGTCTACAAGGAGAAGGTAATATATTAAGAAATAGGTTGAATTAGTTTAAGCTTCTCAATATTTAGGTAAATGAAAGTCCAGGAGTAGTGGGTGGTATAGGGATGAAACAAAGTTTATGGTTAGTTTGATGTACTATTAGACTTTTTTACTAAGGGGTGTGTACACAAGGGAAGTGCTTAAGAGGTTCCCAAAGTATAAACAGAATGGCAAAATGCCTCTGAATGCTGGAGAAAGATATATAGATATATTATCAAGGTGTGTGTTAAGGGGGCAAAGCAGGAGCAGAAAGGGAAAGTACTTTGTCATTATCCCCTCTTCATAGTCCCTGCCCCCCTCCGACCCCCAGCAAGAGTCAGTCCAGACTGAGATTTTAACGTAAACTTATCATAAGGAATATGTATGACACCTGTCAAGACAGGCAAGGTGTACTTGCTGGTTGCTCTGAGTTGAGTCTAGGAGGTGAGGCAAGGTCAAAAGATCAGTCACTACCTTAGACGAACCTTTCTTTAGTAGTCATGCCAGTAGAACACAGTAATGGCTCATGTATAAGTATTACATATAAGGACAAAGACCTTCATGTCTATAATCTCTTTTAATCCTCAGAGACCTGTGTGTACATTACCATGTGGCAGACACACCCAAAGGAGACCCCCCAGTGAGTCATGCTTCTGTATAGTCACCTCCTCCCCCTAACTAGAGCTGGAGTCTCAGGTTTGCCTCTCACAATAAAATGCAATAAAAGTGATGGAAGTCATGTTTGATTAGGTTATGTTAGATGTCACTCCTGTAATTATTTTATATGAGATTCTGCATTAGTAGACTAGATCTAGAGTATCTCTTTGCTTGTTTGATGAAATAAACAGCCATGTTGAAGTGGTCCTTATAGTAAGAACTTACGGATGTTATCTGGGACTTCCCAGTGCTGCTATTGGTAAAGAATCTTCCTGCAATGCAGGAGACACAGGTTTGATCCCTGGGTTGGGAATTTCCCCTGGAGGAGGGTACTGCAACCCACTCCAGTATTCTTGCCTGGAAAATCCCATGGACAGATGAGCCTGGTGTGTTACAGTACACAGGGCTGCAAAGAGTCAGACACAACTGAAGAGACAGCATAGCAATGCACAGGTAGCTTCTAGGAACTGCCTTTATGAAGGATAATCAACAGTGAATAGACAACAGAAATTTGTGGTCTTCAATTATACAATCTCAAGGAAACCAACTCTGTTACCAAACACAGTAAGACTGGAATCATGTCTATCCCCAGTCAGCATCCAGATGAGAATTCAGCCCTGCCTGCACCTTAACTGCAGACTTGTATGACCCTGAGCAAGGGATCCTGCTAAATTAGGCCCAGACTCCTGATTTACAAAAACTGTGAAACGATACATTGGTGCTATTCTAAATCACCAAGTTGTGATTTTTTTTAATCCTTTAATAAAAATATATAAAATATTGTATTTTATAATAAGACTTAGATATCAGATAGGTTAAGTATCCTCATCCACCTTGAAACAGGGATCACACCTACATCTGTCCAGGAGCCAAGTCTGTGTTTCTTTGATTCTTATCAACACAAACATCAGGTGATAAACACACTCTTTTCCCTGAAACCCCAGTCTCTAAGTTTCCTACATTTATATTGCTTTTTCTTCAGCTTCTCAAATTTCAGTTATCCTTTACGAAAACTTACCCTCCACCTCTACTCTCCATAACTGCTAAGCAGAGGCCCAGAAATAAGCTATGGTTGAAAAACAAAGGAGAAAGGAAAGATATAAGCATATGAATGCAGAGTTCCAAAGAATAGCAAGAAGAGATATGAAAACCTTCTTCAGTGACCAATGCAAAGAAATAGAGGAAAACAACAGAATGGGAAAGACTAGAGATCTCTTCAAGAGAATTGGAGATACCAAGGGAACATTTCATGCAAAGATGGGCTCGATAAAGGATAGAAATGATATGGACCTAACAGAAGCAGAAGATATTAAGAGGAGGAGGCAAGAATACACAGAAGAACTGTACAAAAAAGATCTTCACGACCCAGAAAACCATGATAATGTGATCACTAATCTAGAGCCAGACATCTTAGAATGTGAAGTCAAGTGGGCCTTAGAAAGCATCACTACGAACAAAGCTAGTGGAGGTGATGGAAGTCCAGTTGAGCTGTTTCAAATCCTGAAAGATGATGCTGTGAAAGTGTGCACTGAAGATGCTAGCAAATGTGGAAGACTCAGCAGT
>SJYX01014578.1:162208-229717 GCA_006410675.1 Oreotragus oreotragus
AAGGAAATGGCAACCCACTCCAGTATTCTTGCCTGCAGAATCCCAAGGACAGAGGAACCTGGTGGGCTACAGTTAATGCGGTTGCCAAGAGTCAGACATGACTGAAGCAACTTAGGATGCACACAGGCTCTGATTGTCATCAGTTGAGACCAATTTTGGTCACTTACATCCTGAAAAGGCAGAATTTCCCAAAGGTGGGAGGGATGTGGTTCTGGTATTAACACCCTCCTTAAGGATGAGATACAGAGATTTTCTGGAGATGTCAGGCTGACAAGGTGCCCAGTCCTGCCCCTTCCACACAGGTGGGTTCATGACTTGTTAAACTGAGGGAACAACCAAGTGAGGTTACAGCCTAAGAACCATGACCTCCAGCTGGGCTGTCCTTCCCAGTCCATGATATTAACTGCCAAGTTCTCTCCACTGTAGTCACCTCACTTCTAGAAACCTCCATCCCACAAGATGTGAAATCTCCTGTTAGAAAAGCTACTTCCTTGGACTACACTCTTAAATTGGATTTTAGTTCTCATTTTTCTTTGATGGGACATGGAGGAGCTCGGGGCTGAAAGGAAACCTAGAGCCTCAGGAGATTTTGATTCCCTCTTGGTGTGGCAATTGCCAGATTAGAATATTTATCTTCTTTCATTGAGGCACAGATGTCCAGAGAGAATGCCTCTTCCAGGAAGCCCTGCCCAAGCAGCGACTCAGAGGATAGCATCTCCTCTGTGCTGTTCTTAGTCTCCCCTTTGCATGTTTTAGCATGCACTTTTAGAAGCACTCACTTTGGCCCCCCTGGACTGTCTCACTCTGAGGCAGTGCCCTGGGACTGGCACATGGGATCAACAAATGAATGATGCTGATCACACATCTTTGCCTCAAAGGAAAGTGCTTCCTGGGGACTCACACCTGCTGTCATAGCCCCGCCTCCCCAAGAATTACACAGAAGAGAGTCTTGCAGTAATTCACTGACTCCCAGAACTTCAACAGTAGCTCTTTTCTTCGTCTTTACATTGTGAGAAACACTGTCTGCACACCCCTGAATCAGGGCATTGGCCTCTGCAGGCTGTGTCTTCACTTCTCATTTGGTGAGCACAAAGAAAAGTACCTTTGAGACGATTCTTGCTTTTCACACATAATTTTAAATCTTTAGTACATTTTTTCTCTCCAGCACATAAAGTGCTAGTATACTTAGCTTAAATGATCTGAGGATGTCAAATTACAAGCCAGCGTCTTGAACAAGAGCACCTCGCTCACTGTGATATAGACAGGAAGGCCTCAAAACAACCGTGGCCAATCAAAGAGACAGCAACACTAGAAATTAGAATGTTCTTGAAGAGGCAATATCTTGCTAGTTCCATCAGTTCTTCCACGCTCTGAAAAAAAGCATAGATGAAATCATTATATATAATCTTAATTCTCATTTCTGATGTATTATGTCACAAGTTTAAAATTTTCATATGAAGTGATACTAATTGGGTGAAAATGTGAGCCCTTATTGATATTTTTGCTTATTTCTCAGTAGATATAAGCAGCTTTTGCAGGATTTTGAGGATTACATAGGGGCTGCTCATATGCAGGTATGCCTAAGGACACAGGATTGCCTGTATGCATCTTGACGGGGGTTTCATTTTATGGGGTGATGCTTTTCAAAGGACAAAAATCTGGCAGCAATCACGAATTCTGGATCGTTGCTCTCCATCTGGTTTGATTTTGAGAGCCGAGAACATTGCAGGCTCCTGTGGGCTTGCAGCAAATGTGAGAAGACCAACGGCCACGGTCTTCTCCTTTAGGTAAAAAGTTTTTCCATACAGTCTCCTCAACCACCTGCACATGCATACACACACGCACGCNTTTGAGAGCCGAGAACATTGCAGGCTCCTGTGGGCTTGCAGCAAATGTGAGAAGACCAACGGCCACGGTCTTCTCCTTTAGGTAAAAAGTTTTTCCATACAGTCTCCTCAACCACCTGCACATGCATACACACACGCACGCACACACACACACACACACACACTGCACAGTTGAAGCAAGCTTTGTCCCCAGGCTACAGGAGTGCTTGGCTGATAATTCCATCTAATCTGATTTTATCTAAACACTGATGTGGTTAGACAAAAAAAGAATTCCCAGAAAGTTCTTTCTGACAAAACTAGCTGGACCTAGAAATGCAAAATGAAGTTAGGAATCCAGAGATTCAGAGATCACCTTGGAAGATACTTGTGGCCCCTGTGAACCAGTGGCAAAAGGTGAAAAAAAAACAAAAGGAGAATATCTGCCTGCCGTGTCCCTGGCTTTGCCCAGTAGACTAGAAAAGCCCTGGGCAGCAAACCAAGGGATGCACATGGAGATGGCTCTGGGGACAGGGAACAAAATTCATAGCAACCCAGTTCCTAGGAAAGGAAATCCACCAGAAGACCAATTGCTTCCTACTTTTCACTATTCTTATATTGAGGTATTTACTAGTCAATGTGCATAGATAAAGGTGAGTCTGATCCAACACTGAGCCATGTCCCAAGGACTTCAGACATAAATTACATATATTCTTGCTCTGGGCATCAGTGCAGGACTCCACAATAAAGCAACCACCTTTGCTCAAGTACATATGCTACACTAGGCTCCTTCTATCTATCATCTGAAATTTCAAAGCAACACTTCAAAGAGGCAATATAGTCAAAACAAAGTCAGCTCTTTCTGTCTGGGGACAATCTGAATGACATACATCACACTATGCTTGGAATATCTCTTCTGTCCAGCTCCAGTAATTAACCAAATCGTTGTCCCTAACTTCCTCTGTCCACAGGTTGTGTTTGCTCCAGGAGGCTGTGGTGACACCACTGTGCCAAGTGGAGCCCAGGGTGGATGGATGTGCAGGAGATTCAAGTTCCCTCATTTCATGCATTCATGCACGCACACACACACACACATNACTGAGCGACTGAACTGAACTGAGTCTATGTCAGGGAGAAAGATATTTAAACTTTCCATACAACTATTTTTGGAGCTTTAAAATCTTCTAAAATAGAACATTGAGAAACATTCACAATGGTCCCTCCACCATTATCAGATCACCAGCAGCCCCAGCAGCCCCTGCTGCTCACTATCCCCTTTATCTTACTCTATTTTTTCTTCTACAGCATTTATTATCTTCAAATAAACTATTTGACTACTTATTTATGATTTTTTTTTTGCCTGCTATATTACTCCACTAAGAAATAGTCTCTGTGAAAGCAAAGATTTTCTTCTCTTTTGTTTTCTGGTATTTTTCAAAAGCCCTGATCATAGCCTGGCACAGAGCAGCACTGAGCACAAATTTTCTCATCTCCAAAACATATTACTACGAATATATAATATGGATGTCTGCATTTACCTTTAAGATGTCTATATATTTTCATAATTCCTTTACAAGTTACTTAATATTTTTAATCAGTTTTAGGTTGACTCATTTTATATGCTTAACCTCATTATAAGCAAAACTATACAGGAAATTTTATAGTCTTGCTATATTTCTGAGTGAGTGAGTGAGTGAGTGAAGTTGCTCAGTCATGTCTGACTCTTTGCAACCCCGTGGATTGTAGCCTATCAGGCTCGTCCATCCATGGGATTCTCCAGGCAAGAATACTGGAGTGGGTTGCCATTTCCTTCTCCAGGGGATCTTCCCGACCCAGGGATCGAACCCAGGTCTCCCTCATTGCAGGCAGACGCTTTAACCTCTGAGCCACCAGGGAAGCCCCAGCTATATTTCTAGTAAATATTAAAATAGTAACTATTAGAATAATCTCTAAAATTCCCTCACAGTTTACCAGTGGTATTGAAAATGCAGAGCTTTGTGAGAGCACCAAACACAGTGACTGGTTTGTGATAAAATCTCAATAAACATTTAAATCTACTTGAAATCCTTTTTAATAAATTGTTTTAGGACAATCACCAGAAAAACTAAAAACTTTCAAAACTCAATGTGAAAAGTGGAACAAAGAAAACTTGCTCAAAAAGAGAGAAAAAATGAGAAATAATAAAAAATGTAAAATAGAAAATCATTAAAATACCACAAGCATAAAAACAAATACATTCCTAACAACAAAAATATGAGTCAAACAGATTTTATAGTTTAAAAACTCTCAAAGTGCTTTTTTTGGCTTCTTGTTTAAAAAATCACCAGTATATGGGTTACAGGGGAAAAACATGACAGAGAATGGTTTAAATTAAAGAGGTGGCACAGAAGATTTGAAGATCAATGCCAGTCAAAAGAAATTGAGTACAACACAGCTAATATCAGATGAAGTGAAATTAAGACAGAAAACCTTAAATAGGATAGGAGGTCAAGCAAAATTAAAAATAAAAACTTTCATGGTCCAATACTCATCAAACCATATAGCTTGCAATATTATATGCTGGTCTAGTAAAACAAGTTAAAAACTGATATACAACATGCTATTTTAGCGCACGTTTCTGAAAATCTAGAGTTCAGTGAAAAAAATGGCATGAAAATAACTAATACTTTAGAAAATTTGGGAAACACAAATATACTCATATACATACAACTTTTACAGTCCTATGAAAGAGCCAAAATCTTAATAAATTCCACATAAGTGAAAATAATTATGCCACATTTTTAACACAGTGCAATAGCATTAGAATTCTATTTACCAGTAACATTTAGACAAAAATTCAACTTTCTAATCAGAAATTTGTTAACACTTCTAGTAACTCTAGAGGAAAACAAGTTATTAAATGGAAATGACAGATCATATATAAATGAAGATTAATGAGTTTTATATAAAAATCTTACAGGATATAGACAAAAAACTATTTTCAGTAATTATTGAAGTTATATATAAACTATGGACTTCCCTGGTGGCTCAGATGGTAAAGCGACTGTCTACAATGCGGGAGACCCGGGTTCGATCCCTGGGTTGGGAAGATCCCCTGGAGAAAGAAATGGCAATCCACTCCAGGACTATTGCCTGGAAAATCCCATGGACAGAGGAGCCTGGTAGGCTACAGTCCATGGAGTCGCAAAGAGTCGGACACGACTGAGTGATTTCACTCTTTTCGCTCATATATAAACTATATACACATCCGTATACTAAGAGGGGGAAGCTTGAATGTAAATAATGCTTTTAAAACTCAATTTAGAAAGAAAAAGATTTTTTTTTAAATATATTTTTGCATCCTTGGCTATTCTGAAAGGTTGAACCATAGATATCTTCTCCAACCCTCCTTCTAACCCATCTTTTAGTACTGCTTCTTTCAAATTCCAAGCTTTCTAAAAGAGCATTATCCAAAACTCATAAATAAGATGGCTCCTGTGCTCTGGTTGAATGATCACTGAGAGACTATCAGTAATGATTGCTGCTTTTAATAACTAAATCCACAAAGTGAATAAGTCAGCTCTTTCCCCCTCCATAAAGATGACCTAGCTACCACCACTACAGAGAATCAGATAGTTCAGCATTAGCAACCAACCTCAAAGTTCTATGTCAGTACCAATTATCAGGCTTCAGGGAAAAGAAAGAGTTGATCACACAGGGTGGCATATTGAATACCTTCAATTTAGGAGAAAGAACAAAATTAACTCATTGAAGTAAAAATATTCTGGAATGTCATAGCCAAAGAGGATTTATTCCAAGAGTTCAAAAGTGTTTTATTATTAATTTATTAACAATGCATTATATACATAGGTCAAAGGATCAAAATACTTCATTTTCCCAGTATATGCCCCAAACTTATCAAAGAAATTCATCAGACATTTCCATTAAATGTAAGAGGTAAAAATGTAAAATAAAATATAATTTTCCAAACTTTTTTAAGATTTAAAAAATGAGACGAGAGTCCACAATATCGCCATTCTTACTTAAAATATTTCGGTAAATGCTAGTTGATGTAATTAAGAACAGTAAGATGAGTAAATACTATGTGGGTTATTTAAACATAAAAAGAAAATATACATGTAAAACACAGGAAAATTAACTGAAAAAACTGGAAGAATTAGATTAGTGTAGAAGAAAGTGAAAAAATTAACACAGAAAAATGTCACAGATGACCATACAAATTCAAAGAAGTAAAGAATAATATTCAATTTATAAGAATAAATATTTCTAAAATGGTATTGATGTGTTTTAAATGTGCAAAGGCATAACAAGGGAATCCTTCATCAGTTCAGTTCAGTCGCTCAGTCGTGTCCGACTTTTTGTGATCCCACGAATCGCAGCACGCCAGGCATCCCTGTTCATCACCATCTCCCGGAGTTCACTCAGACTCACGTCCATCGAGTCTGCGATGCCATCCAGCCATCTCATCCTCAGTCGTCCCCTTCTCCTCCTGCCCCCAATCCCTCCCAGCATCAGGGTCTTTTCCAATGAGTCAACCCTTCGCATGAGGTGGCCAAAGTACTGGAGTTTCAGCTTTAGCATCATTCCTTCCAAAGAAATTCCAGGGCTGATCTCCTTCAGAATGGACTGGTTGGATCTCCTTGCAGTCCAAGGGACTCTCAAGAGTCTTCTCCAACACCACAGTTCAAAAGCATCGATTCTTCAGCGCTCAGCCTTCTTCACAGTCCAACTCTCACATCCAAACATGATCACAGGAAAAACCATAGCCTTGACTAGATGGACCTTATAAGCATATATAAACACATAAGCCTATAAATTCCTGGACAGGAATCAAAGGAGGAGCTTTAGTATAAGGTCCAAGAATGAGAACTTCAATGAAAAGATGAATAAGGGTGATAGAATACAATATACATTGAATGTGCTTTTTAAAATTATAGAAATGTCATTACTAACAAGAAAAAAAAAGGGAAGAAAAGTGAAAAACAGACTAAGCTTGCTGATTTCCTGCTAAGTCATAACTGAGAATCTAAGGGAAGTTTCTGAAGTTGATCAACTGGCAAGAGTTCAAAAGGAATCACTTTGTACCAGAACTGTTTCTAAATTCACCACAAAACGCACCTTCTAGATCCATAAACGAGATCTGAAAATATTCCTGATATTGATTATTCTGGATACTACAGATGTCAGTGTGAGTCACAGACTCTTGACAGCTGTTGCTGGTAACACCGAAGAGAAAATTTAATTTCAGACTTTATACAGACAACAGAAAGTTCATTATGGATGCAGTTTTAATAATTATAATCAAACTCTAAGTCATAAGGTTTTGTTATTAGTATCATTACTTTCCAATTCCTCTTAGCTGAGAAATAGTGAAAACCCACTAGAAGATTTGGAGAACTCCACACGTCTAAGCCAGCCTGACTTTCTTAGTCATCTGTGATCTGCTGTTTCCCTTTGAAATGCCTTGTGTAATTCTTCCTGGAGTGGTTTAAAGCTTGTATCAAAACTCTCATTACCAGTCACAGAAAGTTCTTGATCTTTGTTCTTGTTAGCAGCATAAATGCCATCAATGATCTTGAGCATGATCTCTCTGTGGGCACAGACTGGCTCCATCTTTGCAGTCAAGTACATGCTGTTTCCTGACCCCTGCCTCTTTTTAAAGACCTGTTCTCATCAGGGTGGAGCCATGACAAGGGTATGTGTGTCTAAACTTATCACTTTTTTGTTGGGAAGAATAACAAGTAATCCCACTGGGCAGGAACATAGTAATTGGGAGTTACAGTGATCAACATTTATCCCTCTTCTTAACCTACCCTGCACTGTAAATGAGTAAGAACTTGCTTTTTAACTATTTTATATCTACTTCTGTGTGAGTTTGAGGATAATTGGTGACATTCACCTAGCTTTATATAATTTAATATAAACAGGTAACATTAATTCCTTGAGAAAAAAAATGTGTTTTATTTCTTTCTATTAGAGCATCACAAACCATGCATTGCTTTTAAAAGAAAGAAGAAATATATATCAGTTGAAAAAAGGAAATTAATTCACACCATCAGAGACATTATTAAATCAGTGATTTTCAAATTTTAAAGTGCATAAGAATCACCTAGAGATCTTGTTAAAATTCAAATTTTAATTCAGTGTGTGTCTGGAGTGGGGTCTACAATTCTGCATTTCTAATAATTTCCCCAGTGATGCTAATGCTTTCTATCTTTGGCCCATATTTTGATTTATAAGGATTAAGTAGACTTTCAAAACCTCTGTGCTTTATTACTAATTGTGACTAGAGAATTATGCATGTGCATACATGCATAAACTCATACATACAAATGTTTAAAAAGACATTTTGAAAATGAGGCTTTCTATTAATATAAAAAGAAGCACAGTATTTCTTATGGATTACCTTTTTCTGATACCTAAAAAAAAAGAGTATTTCCTTTCATTTAGTAAAGGAAAAATATATTCATAAAACATCATCAAATTGGAAGTTGACTATTTTCTCATAATTCCTTACAGGCTTTCTCAGGTTTTATAGCAATATCTGAAAAATCAGAACTGTCTGCTACAATAGATATCATGAGGTAATGTCCAGTTTTAAGTGAAAACAATCACAAGAAAGATATGTACACAGTACCATTCACCGGAATATATGCAGGCTTCAATAATCAAAAAAGATTGGTATACATTAAGACATTTTGGGACTTCCCTGGTGGCTCAGACAGTAAAGCATCTGTCTACAATGTGGGAGACCTGGGTTCGATCCCTGGGTCGGGAAGATCCCCTGGAGAAGGAAATGGCAATCCACTCCAGGACTATTGCCTGGAAAATCCCATGGACAGAGGGGCCTGGTAGGCTACAGTCCATGGGGTCGCAAAGAGTCGGACACGACTGAGCGACTTCACTCACTCACTCACTCAAGACATTTTAATGAAGCCTGGGAGAATTTATTTGTTCAGGTAAATGATATGCTTCAGTGATCACATGTTAACTTAATAAAAATACTTTTAACTAGTTCTAAGATATTTGTATCTTTTTTTATATAGCAAATATAAAATATTACCATCATAACTATATTTCTTAAACAAATGTTATGAGTTCTTTGGTAAATCTTCGTTGTCGAGGAAAAGTTACTTTAGATTATATCATTAGAAAAGACCCTGATGCCTGGAAAGATTGAAGGCAGGAGAAGAAGGGGACAACAGAGGATGAGATGGTTGGATGGCATCACTAACTCAATGAACATGAGTTTGAGTAAACTCCGGGAGAGGGTGATGGACAGGGAGGTCAGACATGCTGCAGTCCATGGCGTCACAAAGAGTCGGAGACAACTGAGCGACTGAATGATATGGTAAATATCATGAAAAATGATAATGATGATATTACCATTTGTTGAATACATACTAAGTACCATACACTATGCAAAGCATTTGTTTACTGAAGTATAGTTAACTTGTAATGTTGCATTAGTTTCTGGAATACAGCAAAGTGATTCAGTTATATATATTTTGTTCTGGTGTTTGTTTATTCAGCTATGGGTTGTGATCAGTCAATTATGTGTCTTTATTTCTAGCTACCCCACCCCAGTACTCTTGCCTGGAAAATCCAATGGACGGAGTAGCCTGGTGGGCTGCAGTCCATGGGGTCGCTAACAGTCGGACAGACTGAGTGACTTCACTTTCACTTTTCTCTTTCATGCATTGGAGAAGGAAGTGGCAACCCACTCCAGTGTTCTTGCCTGGAGAATCCCAGGGACGGGGAAGCCTGATGGGCTGCCATCTATGGGGTCACACAGAGTCGGACACGACTGAAGTGACTTAGCAGCAGTAGCAGCAGGTGAAAACAGGAACCCTATGTATAAGTGCATCAGAGACATTTGTTGGTTAAGATAAAACCAGTCAAGGAGGAGTATTGTGTGTTAGTTGCTCTGTCATGTCCAACTCTATGCCACTCCATGGACTTTAGTCCACAAGGCTCCTCTACCCATGGGATTCTCCAGGCAAGAATACTGGAATGGGTTGCCATTTCCNGTGAAAACAGGAACCCTATGTATAAGTGCATCAGAGACATTTGTTGGTTAAGATAAAACCAGTCAAGGAGGAGTATTGTGTGTTAGTTGCTCTGTCATGTCCAACTCTATGCCACTCCATGGACTTTAGTCCACAAGGCTCCTCTACCCATGGGATTCTCCAGGCAAGAATACTGGAATGGGTTGCCATTTCCTTCAACAGGCACCTGGTCTCCTGCACTGCAGGCATATTCTTTACTATCTGAGTCATCAGGGAAGCCATATATGTATATATACATATGTATATATACACACATATGTACACACATATATGTATATATTCATTTTTCTTTTTAATATTCCTTTCTATTATAGTTTAATACAAGATATTGAATATAGTTCTCTGTGATATATTACAGCAGTTTGTTGTTAATCTATTTTATATATACTAATTTGTATCTGCTAATCCCAAACTCCTAATCTATACTTTCTCCTGTCCTCTTTTCTCTTTGGCAACCATAAATTTGTTTTCTATGTCTGTGAGTCTATTTCTGCTTTATAAATAAATTCATTTGTATCACAGTTTAGATTCTACACGCAAGTGATATGCTATTTGTCTTTTTCTCTCTTACTTCACTTAGTATGGTAATCTCCATATTGTTGGAATTAGTATTACTTCATTCTTTTCATGACTAAGTAATTTTTTATTGATATCTATACCATATCTTCTTTATCCATTTGTCTATCAGTGGACATTTAGACTGCTTCCAAATATTGGCTATTGTAAATAGGGCTTCCGTGAACATTGAGGGGCATGCATCTTTTTGAATTATAGTTTTCCCCAGATATATGGCCAGGAATGGAGTTTTAGGATTATACGATCTCTATTTTTAGTTTTGTTTTTTTATAATCTCAATATTGTTCTCCATAGTGGATGTATCAATTTACCGTCCCATCAATAGAGTGGGAGGGTTCCCTTTTCTCCATACCCTTTCCAGCATTATTTATAGACTGTTTGATAATGACCATTTTGATCACTGTGAGGTGATATCTCATTGTAGTTTGGATTTGCACTTCTCTAATAGTAATGTTGAGCCTCTTTTCATGCGCTTATTGGCCATCTGTATGTCCTCTTTGGAGAAATGTCTCTTTGGGTCTTATGTCCATTTTTTGATTAGTGTTTTTTGTTTTTGTTTTTGCTTTTGCTTTTTAGTATTGTGAGCAGTTTGTGCATTTTGGAAGTTAATTCCATGTTGGTCTCATTGCTTGCAAACATTTTCTCCTAGTCTGTTAGTTGTCTTTTCATTTCGTTTTGCTTATGGTTTCCTTTGCTGTGCAAAAGCTTATAAGCATAATTAGATCTCAATTGTTTATTTTTGCTTTTATTTAAGAAAACATCAGTATGATTTATATCAAAGAATGCTTTGCTTATGTTTTCTTCTAGGAGTTTTATGGTGTTATATTTAAGCCTTTAAGCCATTTTGAGCTTATTTTTATGTATGTTGTGAGAAGTGCTCTAACTTCACTGATTTACATGCAGCTGTGCTGCTTTCCATCTAGTCAGGGCTATGGTTTTTCCAGTGGTCATGTATGGATGTGAGAGTTGGACTGTGAAGAAAGCTGAGTGCCAAAGAATTGATGGTTTTGAACTGTGGTGTTGGAGAAGACTCTTGAGAGTCCCTTGGACTGCAAGGACATCCAACCAGTCCATTCTAAAGGAGATCAGTCCTGGGTGTTCTTTGGAAGGAATGATGCTAAAGCTAAAACTTCAGTACTTTGCCCACCTCATGTGAAGAGTTGACTCACTGGAAAAGACTCTGATGCTGGGGCAGGAGGAGAAGGGGATGACAGAGGATGAGATGGCTGGATGGCATCACTGACTCGATGGACGTGAGTCTGAGTGAACTCCGGGAGATGGTGATGGACAGGGAGGCCTGGCGTGCTGCGATTCATGGGGTCGCAAAGAGTCAGACATGACTGAACGACTGAACTGAACTGAACTATGCAGCTTTCACCACACCACTTGCTGAAAAGGCTATCTTTTCTTCACTGTATATCCTTGTCTCCTCCTTGGAAGACTGATCATAAGTATATGGGTTTGTTTCTGGTATCTCTATTCTGCTTTGTTGATTCATATGTCTGTTTTTGTACCATGCTGTTTTGATTACTGAAGCTCTGCAGTATTTTCTGAAATCTGGAAGGGCTATGTCACCAGTATGCAAAGCACTTTAAATGAATTATTTAATACTTGAAACCTCTCTTTGAAATAGTATTATAAGTAATAGTTCTACCTTACAGATGAGGATACTGAGTCTCACAGAAATTATGTTTTCCAAGGTTATATAGCTAGTAAATTGTGGAGCTGGAATTTCTAAATTAGGTCAGTGTGATTCTAAATGATGAGCTCTTTAAACATGCTATACTGCTTCCAGTCATCCTATATCAGCGATTCTCAAAGACTGTTCCCCAGATCAAAAATATCCACATTATCTAGGAAACTGTTAAAATGTAAACTCTTCAGTCTGCCTTTGACTTACAGGAATAGAGACCCTAGGAACTGTCTTCAATATCTATGTTTTAACATCTTCCAGGTTAATTTTAATGCATATTATAAAATGTGAAGCAGTAGTGTTAAAAGGGTTTTGCACACTGTTTCATTAGAGGGCAGTGGGAGAGAGGGAGCTTCCTCATGCTACCAAACAATTTTCCTACAGTTCAACTTACTGCTGACACTATTTACCTGGAGATAGCATCAAATTCCACAGACTAAGGGCTCAGTCCCATTAAGGCTGTCCCCTCTCCTTCACATGCCAATCACAAGTCTAGGTTGTTAACTGTGCTTCCAACTGACTAGCTATAAATCTGAAGTTCCCAAGACCCTCTTCCTGGCTTTAATTAATTTGCTAAACTAGTTCACATAACTCAGGAAAGCCATTTAGTAACCAGATTACTAATTTATTACAAAGGATATTAAGGCTATGTATCAACAGAGGAAGAGATATATAGAGCAGGAATGAGGAAAGGATGTGGGGATTCCACACTCTCTAGAAGTCACTCCCCCAATCTCCGTGTGTCCACCTACTTGGAAGCTCTCCAAACTTCACCTTTTTGGGTTTTTGTGGAGGCTCCATTATACAGGCATGGCTGAATAAGTCATTGGCCATTTGGTACTGAATTCAATCTGTAACTTCTTTCCCCTTTGTTGGGAAGTCGGGTTAGGTGGGGGTGATATAAGTTCCAAGCCTCCAATCACAGGTTCTCATTATAAAATGCTTGTTCCCCTGACAACCAATCTCACCCTCTTCAAATTTTTTTTTAGGTGAACATTTCAGAAGTCACTTCATTAACATAACAAAAGACATTTTGTTGCTCTCATCACTTAGGAAATCCCAAGGGTTTTAGGAGCTTTATGCCAGAAACTGGAATGAAAACCAAATGTATATTTATTATAAATCATAATGTAATAGTATACATTAACATTAAGACCAAATGTTAGCAATTTGATTTTCCTTAAGTTAGGTATGATTAGAGATATATGTTTGGACAAAAAGAAAAATGCCTAAATGAAATGATATGAAAGATTCTGGGAAGATGTGCCTACCCGAAGAATTACTTATGGTTCAAGGTTAACCTTCTTTTAAAAAGAACAAATTAAAACTAAGGCACAAATTCAATATTCTTACACTGCCTAGAACCTGCATTCCATGCTGCTACTTATAATTGATTTTTTGTTTGTTTGCTTCTTACTTTTTAAGAATCAAGTCTCCTAAAGCCTCGTTTAGTTGATACAATTATTGTAATATTAACTGTCAATGAAAGTGTGCTTTCTCTCAAGAACCATGATGGGTCCAAGAATTTACCCTAGTTTTAGCCTAACAAGTCAGTCTGCAACTCTGTGAGAGTAATCACAAGACAAAAGACTTTACTACTCACAGCAGTAACAAGAGGCAGAAAATTAGCTTTTTCTATGCAGGTTCCTCAAGCTCCAGTTCCCACAGGGTGATGCAGACAACCAGGTGATATAATACTTGTACACACAGTGAATTGCATTACCTAAGAGGAACAGTGAGCCTAGAGAAAACGTGAACCTTTTATAATGGGCAGTAAACATGCTTGCTCTTCACTCCAGAAGAAGCCACTATTTCCACCTTTCAAAAGTAAGCAAACCTGCTTTTTTTTTTTTTGCTCTAGAGGGAGATACTTCTCTACCTTCCAGAATTATTTGTTTATACAAGCATCCTTGAAAAGAGAGCCTGGATAAAAGGCTTTCAGTCCTCTACTTGCAAGACATGCAGAAACACAAGAGACCCATAGAGAACTGTCTCCAGACACCTTCATTTCATGAATGTTTGGCAGGAGTGAACCTCTCCATTAAAATGCCAACAGCACAACTAATAGTTGTGCTAATAGCTGCACAACAACAAAACATTAGATTTGTTTGTAATATAATTGTTTATTAAATTTTTAGAAGATGACATATGCTATGGATTTTAAAGTATTTTGTAACTTAAATGAAAACATATCTTGATTAGAAAACTTTCTAGATCTTAGGAAGTTAAGTTCTGCTTCATATAATTTAAAGACATATATGTCATTTAATATTAACTTACAGATTAAAATATTTTTTAATCCACCACTATATTTTCAGAATTCAGCTCTCTCACAGTGTGACGTTGCTTAGCAACAAGGCCGAGAAACACACTGCTTTTAGAGAGGAGCCAAAGTATCAAACTGGAGTGTCCCAATCAGAGGCATTTAGAAAAATAGCAATTATTTGCAATGTAAAGTATTAATGTCTGATACAATTAAGACTAACACTTATTTCCCACTTTGGAATCAATTCTCTGACTTAACTGCTCACACTTCTGTCTGAATCAGGAAAAGGGTAAAAGCTGGCTTCAGAAGCAGAATGAGTAAATTAATATGGCTCCATTTATATTTCTTCCTTAGTAAATTATATTTCTTTAATTTAGGCCTATACCCTATGAATACCTACATCAGATGTATTTTCTATTTTGACATGAGGTGATAATTATTTTTTCTGGTCCTTGTTTCCCGTTTTCATTTATTTACTAACAATAGCATCAATTGTAAAACCCTATCACTCGTTAAATACCTTTCAGAACAAAGAGAAAATACATCAAAATGGTAGAAGGAAAGGAAGAAAGGAAAGTGGGAGAGAAGGAATCAAAAAATAAAGAGAAAATAAATTGAAGCAATTTAAAGTACATAGCTATTTCTTAAATGATTATGATAAACACTGAGAGAAACATATTAGGAGGAAAGAATTTTTTTCCAAGTTAAAAATGTTTGCAATTTTGGCAACACTTTATTATAGAAATGATAGTTCAAACAACAAAAATTATCTAATACACCACAGTGACCACAGTGCTTACGGCTTACTAACAGAAACTACAAATAACGTTGAGACTTCTTAGTCTTTCTGAGGACAAATTCTTATTTTCTTAATATTATCACTCAGAATTGCATTAACACCAAGGTTTTCTTTCCCTAAGCCCATGTTAAAATTCATCCTTCGGAATTTCCCCTCTGATTATTCTTCTGCTTTTCTTTATAACTTTGTAATATCCATGCATGTGTGCAGAGTAAAACATAAATTATTCTATAGCTTCTCAAATACACTTGTCTATAGAACTGAATTACTATGTCAATGTATAAGGACAGAAAGTCTTCTGGTTGCTTCCTTTTGTAAAGCTCAAGAAAAGAAGAGGTGTATAATCATACACCTCATGCAGAAAGTACTCAATATATATACTGCTACTTAATGCACTAGCATGATAGCAATTTTAAGTAAAAATCAAGGTAAGATTGTTGCTCAAGGAATCACATGGAGATTCAATAAATTAAATAGTAGGAATCTATTTCAGTCATTTATTGTGTAACGAACCACCACAAAATGTGGCTTAAGGCAATAACCACTTTATTGGGTCATAATTTTGTTGGACTAGCCACTTCCCCGGTGGCTCAGACGGTAAAGCGTTTGTCTACAATGCCGGAGACCTGGGTTCGATCCCTGGGTCGGGAAGATCCCCTGGAGAAGGAAATGGCAATCCACTCCAGGACTATTGCCTGGAAAATCCCATGGACAGAGGAGCCTGATAGGTTACAGTCCATGGGGTAGCAAAGAGTCGGACATGACTGAAAGATTTCAGATGCTCATATGGGCAGTTCTTCTGCTGGTTTATTTTACAGTCACTCAAGTGAATGAAGTCATCCGATGGCACAATTGGGGGTGGAAGACTTAAGATAGCCTCAATCACATTTTGATGGTTGCTGCTGGCTGGCTGATCTTGAACACATCTACTCTGATGGCTTTTTCTACTTGTGGCCTTTCATATTACAGTATGCTAAATAACACACGATGGTGGAAACATTTCAAGGCAAAACCTGCAAGGTCAATTTGGCACCAGACTCAGACATTGTACATCACTTTGCCATATTCAAAGAAAGTTATGATGAGCCCAGATTCCAAGTGGACAAAAGGATTCAACTTTCAGTTGGGAAAAATGCTTAAGTCACACTGCAAGGGGGCAGGCACAAAAAGGTAAGGGTAATTATTACAGAAATCATTACAGGTAATCTACCATAAGATTGATTTGAAGTTTATCCTAGTGTTTATAACATGATTAAAAATTAAAAACAGAGTAATCTCACACACATACACAATTCTCTTTCAAATTTAGGGATCTAACAATTAGAGTCCCCATTTCTCTTTTTATTTCACGTTCTAAGAGAAAGCACAGGCCAACATTATCCAGATATCTTGAGCCTATGTTTAACTTCTGACATACATGCTTGGTGACATGACACAGATATGCATAGAAAGTGGATATAGATATGCATAGGGTGGATCACCAAGATTAAGTTTTGAAGGGACAACCCAGAATTTTGACAAATATATATAAATCTCCATCTTTGGATTGATGCAAGCTCTTCTCTGATGTTAAAAGATCTTTTACTTTTTGAAAATCTATGTCGAAGGCAGTTCAATAAATCTGGTCTCGCACCATCAACACAACCCTACCCCTAGAGTTCCCTGCCCTCATTTCTGAAAGTAAATCTCTAATTAGTGCTTTGATCATAAAATATGCTTATACATATTTGTGGAATAAAGTCTTGACTGCTGTCCTCTCCTAGCTATACTCAGAGGAACTTAAATGGGTAAACCCACAGAGAATATCAATCAGCTGTTTCCAGTGGATATACAACACAAACTTCTTCATAAAAACAACAGAAATTAGGAATTCAAAAATTCAGTTCAGAAAGCGTCCTGTCAAGGAATCTATTGCCATGTTTATGTGCATAGTAGTGTAGTTGTGTCTGACTCTGCGACCGCATGGACTACAGCCTGCCAGGCTTCTCTGCCCATGTGATTTCCGAGACAAGAATACTGGAGTGGGTGCCATTTCTTCCCCCAGGGGATCTTCCCTGTCCAGGAATTGAACCCACATCTTCTGTGTCTCCTGCATTGGCAGATAGGTTCTTTACCACTGACCCACTTGGGAAATCTATACTGTTACTAGATTTTTACTAATTTTTTTGTTTGTGATGACCTCTGAAGAGTCTGGAGTTAAAACACACATTCTTAAGGATGTTCATTCTGGACAATGCTAGAAATAGTTAAAACAGATAATGTAAAACATTTTGGTATGAGAGCTCTTCCTTTATTTTGCTATTATTATAGTAATTTTAAATTGAATGTTGCTTTTTTTACTTTGACCATCTGGCCTCTCTTTTTTCCTAAATCCAGGAATAATCATCTTTTTTATAAAATGTCTACTAAAATGGAAAGAATCCAAGTTCCAAATTCTGTATTGATTTCCTAAATATTCTTTCTAGAGATAGGAAACATAGAACTTAGACTTCACCTTGTTTCAGAACATCAGAACAAAATTGAATCTGAAAACCAAATTTCTAGTGATGCCCTTAAAAGGAGGCACAAATGAGGCACATAGGCCTTGACATCTCCACCCAGATGTAATAACTCCAGTCAAGTGGTAATATTATTTATTAAATATTGTCCTGGTCTTTGATGCCATGTAGGACAGGAGACAAATCAGTCCTTAACCCAAGGCATGTGCTTCATTCATTATGCAAGTGAATCCAGCACAATGATAATCTGTGTACAAATTTCTCCCCTATTATATTGTATTGTGATATTTTCCTATGTTCACATCTTTGGTAAAATAGATTCTTTTTTTCAGAACTTACAGGTTGAAAATATAATATGAAGAAACTAAGAGGTTTCTGTTAAGAAATTTTTAGGAATTTTCCACAAGTAAAGATATTGACTTGGAAAATAAAGCCAGACAATTCACATCCATTAATAAAATGAGTCCCTGCAAAGATGGACACAAATTTAAAAGCTTTACTGAAATTCTACAGTTAATATAAAAGAATAAGAAAATGAGCTGTGAAGTTGTCATGGATTCTAAATGGAAGAATCTACTTTGTTCTTTGGAATTCTCCTCCTTTCTCTTTTTGTCAAGACTTCAACCCTCTTTCCTTTCAGAAGAGGAAATTACACAGGTTCCACACTTTAGGTGCTGGAGGTAAAGTGTGGATACCCCTGCTATAGCCTCACAGAGGAGATGAAGCCAGCAGAGGCTTTAGAAAACAAGAACCTTTTTAAAGTCTTTTGTGGTAAATGTTCTGATAAAAGAGGAAGAACAGGCATATGACAGGAAGGATGAAGACTAGAAAGCAAACTCTTCTGTCCCTTCATGACCTAAAATAACTCACTAAATTATCCTTAGATATTTTCTAATGCAAAGAAGGAAATATCATCCAAAGGTTGAGGTAGAGGTTGACATAACAGTCATCTGAAACAGTATGTGCTGCTTGCTAATGTCTCATTATATAGAAAACAGTCTCCTACATTTTGTACATAATTTGATATTGAACCATGGGAACACAAATATTATATTTTATGGCAGTTTTTAATGATTTCTCCCTTCAACCCTTATCAAGAGTAATCTATATGCTGACATTAATATTTGTTTTAGATCTATATTACTTGATAAGGTAAGCAAGGAGAAGACCCATTCAGGCACCAATTAATAAAAGGTGCTGGGCAACACAAGGGTGACTAGAAAAGACTTTGCTGTTGTTGTTCAACTGCTAAGTCATGTCTGACTCTTTGTGACCCCATGGACTGCAGCACACCAGACTTCCCTGTCCTTCACTATCTCCCAGAGTTTGCTCAAACTCATGTCCATTGTGTCAGAAAAGTCTAGAGAGTCCATCAGTTTCTGTATATTTCCCTAACAATGATAAGCCAACTTTCCTTTGCAATAAAGAAACAAATATGGCAAAATAATCAGTTNGGACTGCAGCACACCAGACTTCCCTGTCCTTCACTATCTCCCAGAGTTTGCTCAAACTCATGTCCATTGTGTCAGAAAAGTCTAGAGAGTCCATCAGTTTCTGTATATTTCCCTAACAATGATAAGCCAACTTTCCTTTGCAATAAAGAAACAAATATGGCAAAATAATCAGTTTCTTGTAATTAGGCTCATTATGGTATTATCTTACTAGAGGCTTACCTAGTAAGTATTGGTATTACCTAGGGTTTCCCAGGTGGCTCAGTGGTAAAAAGCCATCTGCCAAAGCAGGAGATGCAGGAGATGGGGGTTCAGTCCCTGGGCTGGGAAGATCTCTTGGGGAAGGAAATGGCAACACACTCCAGTATTCTTGTCTGGAGGATCTCATGGACAGTGGAACCGTCCATGGGGTTGCAAAGAGTAAATATGGCTGAGGACTGAGCATGGCACAGCACAGCATGGTGTTATCTATATGCAATTTACCAAACAGCCGTTATGTGCTGTGCTGTGCTTAGTTATTCAGTCATGTCTGACTCTTTTGAACACCATTGACTGTATACCACCAGGCTCTTTTGTCTATGGAGACTCTCCTGGCAAGAATACTGGAGTCGGTTGCCATCCCCTCCTACAGGGGATCTTCCCAACCCAAGGACCGAACCCAAGTCTCCCACACTGCAGGCAGATTCTTTACAGACTAAACCATCAGGGAAGCTCAGCAGCAGTTTTACCAATAGTTATATTGATATTATATAATATTTCTGGGTTTTTTTAATCATCAAATGCTTACTACTCTTTATCTTTGATTTTCTTTAGTTGGACTATGATATACCTAGACGTAGTTTTTTCTTTTCTCTTTTTTTCTTTCTGTCGTCTTCTTTTTTTTTTTTTTTTTTTAACTATTTCTCTTTCTTAGTGTTCTCTGAGCTTCTTGGATCTGTGGTTTGGTATCTTATATTTATTTGAGAAAATTCTCAGTCATTACAGTTTTCAATATTTCTCCTTTTCCTTTCACTCTTCCATCTCCTTCTGATATTCCCATTGCACACGTATTACACATTTTGAAGTTGTCCCACAGTTCTTGGATATTATGCTTTAGTTTTCTCAGTCTGTTTTCTGATTACTGTTTAGTTTTGGAGGTTTCAAATGAGATATCATCAAACACAGAGATTCTTCCCTCAGCTGTGTCCAGCTTACTAATAATAAGCCCATCAAAGGCATTCTTCATTTCTGTTACAGTGTTCTTGATCTTTAACACTCAATTTTGGTTTTTTTTTAGAATTTTCATATCTCTGCTTGCATTGCCCACCTATATGCTGTCTACTTCACCCATTGGCTCCCTTAGCATATTAATTATAGTTGTTTTAAGTTGCTGGTCTGATAATTCACATCTGCCATTTTAGTGTCTAGTTCCAGCCCTTGCTTTGTCTCTTAAAACTGTCTTTTTAGCCTTTTAGTATGTCTTGCAATATTTTCTTTATAGCTGGATGTGATGCACTAGGTGAAAGAAACTGTAGTGGTGAGGTGTAGGGAAGGGAAGAAGTCTATATCCCTAAAGTCTTAGTTCTGTAGTGAGTCTATGCCTCTAGACTCAGACTTTGCAAGTGCTTTTCAATTTCGTTTTGTTTTATTCTGTCCTTCCCTTAGTGGGACAGGATGACTCAGTGGAACTGGAGTTGAGTTTTTTCTTTCCACAGGTCAGTTGGGCCTTGATAAAACCCCAGAAAATTAGGCTTTGGTTAAATAGTTTCTCCCAAGGGCAGACCTTATTAGGAAGCACAAACTGCTCAGGTATATTTTAAAATGATTCCTTTCACCTCCCCTTGAAAGAAGCATGAGGGGATTTATATATACTCACTGTGAGGACCTGGGTCCTGATAGAGCTCCTGGAAATAAAAGTCATGAAATGGCAGGGTGTGTAGGATTTGACTGGGTCCCCCGAACATTTTTTGGCAGCATGTGGGATGGTTCCCCAACCAGAGATTGAACCTGGGCTTCTGCAATGAAAGTGTGAAAACACCAAATCCTAACCGCAGGGTCACCAAGGAACTACCTTCCTTCCCAACTTCTTAAATATGAGTTATCCACACTGAGCCTCCAGCAATTCACCAATTGCAATTCATGTTTTCCTCTCCCTGTGCTTGTTTCCATTGATGTTTCTACTTGCAGTTTTCCGCTCCAGTAAGTACTGATTTACGCTGTTTGCCTGTCAATCTCTCCAGTTTTGAAGGCAGCAGTTTGTCCTGTGACCTCATTTCCCTTACAGATCTAAGAAGATATGTTGATTTTCCAGTTTGTTCAGCTTTAACTTATTAGGACAGAGTGGCAACTTCCAAGTCTCCTACATACTGGACCAGCCTACTACTGTCTCCAAAGCAGTTCACATATTTTATCTCATAAAACTCTTACAACCATCTGTTAAGAAGTATCATTAGTCCCATATCAAAGATGAGGAAGTCAAAGCTTTCAACAGTTGATTATCTTGATCAAGGTAACCCAGATAGTTTCTGACTGAGTTATCATCAAACCCAGGAATGTCTAATACCCAAACTGCAACACTTTATCTCTGCACTCATCCTCACTTTCTCTTCCACTGCCCTAGCCTGCTCTATCTTATGATTTCTTTCTGAAAGTAGTCCATGACTTCAAACTTTAGAGTCAGAAAAACCTTAATATAATGTAGAATGATATGCAATTTGGGNTCTCTGCACTCATCCTCACTTTCTCTTCCACTGCCCTAGCCTGCTCTATCTTATGATTTCTTTCTGAAAGTAGTCCATGACTTCAAACTTTAGAGTCAGAAAAACCTTAATATAATGTAGAATGATATGCAATTTGGGACTCATTAAAATTATTTAAGCCCCAATTTTATTATATATAAAATGAGAAAAATAATTATCATGGAGAGGCAATACAAAGGTTAGAGGGAACAATCAGAGACAGAGATAGCAATATATCCATTGACTGGATTCGTATATGTAAGTGTAATTATATCTATATTCATATGTATGTGTGTTAGGCACTTAATACATATATGTTAGCCACTACACTTTAAACAATGCCTGCTTGCCCCTTATCCATATTGATTCAAACCAGACCATTCATCTCTATCCTTCATGTTCATCAGTTCAAAGTGCTTCTGCCATTACCTACCTCAGTTAAGTCCCTGTCTTACTGGGTTCCATAGCTTTAGGTGGAGAAGGTATCTTCTAAACTGAGTGCTAACTAGAAGACCATTCTTTTGTTTAATAAAAATACAATTGCTAATTCTCTCTAAAAACAAACAAAAAAAAGTATTTCACTGCTCAACCGTTACTTGCAGAGAATCGTATTATTATTAATAACAATATTATGTTTAGGTAACTGTTACCACTTACTATTTACAAATAGAATGCTCCACACTGAACAAATATTATCTTGCTTAACTTATCCAGGCTGCTTCCTAACTGGTGGAGATTTTGTTATATAATAATAATATATATCATTTTGTTATATAATAATATACAATCACTTCATGCCTACTAATGCTTGAGTTGTAGTAGAAAATGAAAGATGAGAAATAAAAAATAGTAAACATTTAATTTTCATAAAGATCTGAAGTTTTAAGCAAGGGACTTCCACATTTACCCACTGGTGAAGGAAATTATCCACGTTGTTGTTGTTTAGTCGCTAAGTCTGTCCAATTCTGTGACCCCATGAACAACAGCCCGCCAGGCTCCTCTGCCCAGGGGATTTCCCAGGCAAGAATATTGGAGTAGGTTGCCATTTCCTTCTCCAGGGATCTTCCTGATCCAAGGATTGAATCCAGGTATCCTGCATTAGCAGGCGGATTCTTTACCATTGAGCCATCAGGAAGCCTGAGATTCTCCACAGGGACCTCCTTTTTTGAAACAACAGCAACATCAGAATAAGCACATGTGGATTTTGGTTTCTGAAAAGGCACCTAATTGTGAAACATGAAACTGTGCTCTGACAACCACACACGAAAGCAGCTCATAACTGGCCTTCATGATTGCATCCTACAGTTGGTATTGACCTCATTTGTTTTCTGTTTGGCTCACTGATATCCAAAAAAGGGCTTTGGTTTTTATTTTCCTTACCACCCTTCAGGGAATACACTTAACAAGTCTGAAAGGACAAACTTGATTATATGTCATCATGATATGTCTCTTGCTCTTTTGGAGACTGCCATTTTCAAAAACTGTTAGCACTGTTATTAAAGGTATTTGCCAAATCATAGTCTTTTCCACAAGACTATGATTTTTTGAGTTATTCCTAATATGTCTTTGCTAATCCAAACTGACCTGCACTGTTTGTACTTGATTACCAAAAAATAGCCTCTAATTCCCTAAACAGGAAGATCATTAAGGTCACATTTTTGAGTGAAGGGATAGGCCCTAATTTACAGAGAAATAAATTTCTTGAAAGGGAGATACATTAAATAATTAGCTCTTCCTAACCAGTTTGAATTTGTGAATAAGATTAAACAGAGCCATTGATGGGATGAAGGAGCAAAAAGGAAGTGAAAGTTATAGAGTATGTCCAAGAAAGATAAAAATGAGGAGCTAAAATTTTGGATCCCTGGATGCAATGGACTGGCAATGTCAAAATAAAGGGAGGCACTAATACAATATCCACAAGAATAATTCCAAATATTTCAAAATTGTGCCTAAGGCTAATCCTGAAAGACCAGAACATATCTCAGAAATGTTGTCAACAGCATAGGAGAATTTCTACCTAATGGAAACAAGTCAAAGGGGGTATACTGAGCTACATCTGAGGTATAGTTTCTCCCTCTGGTGTTTATGAAAATATCAAATCCATGCTAATTTTTTTTCTAACTTCTTTCTAAAATATGTTTCTACCTCCTGTTTAGGAGTCTTATAGATTTCAATCTTTAATTCATAGTTGTGATGTCAATGTAATTCAAAGGAGAGGCAGATGATCAATCTTGCTCTTAAGTTAGTACCTTTAGAAATAGTAAAAAAGATTAGAAATTAGAAAAAAAAAAAGAAAACTAGAAAAAAATAGAAAAAGTATTAATCTACACCTAAAAGGTAAAGAGATTGAAATAATTAAGTTCAGTTTTCATAAGTATTAAAGTGTCTGTGGTGGTACAGACTGTTGTTTTCAAATCCAAATACTGGAAGGGTACAGAGGAAACTGTATTTCAAGATCAGAGGACTGTTAGAGGATCCTTTGGCTCCTCTGTGTTTACACTAACCTCAAATTAAATATCAGCACATTCTGTCACATTAATTTAAATCTTTACTCAATTTACTTTGCTAAAAGGTATAGACAACTTGTTCTCAATATAAATCAGCAAAGAAGAAAACAGGAAAAAATCATAGACTTACTGATTCCCTAGACTCATTCCCTACTGATTTAGAGACAAACTTCAAATTATAAAAAATTATTTTGGGTCACTTTAGAAATCATAATCAGTCTCATATTTGGTAACCTAAAGCAGTTTTAATTTATTAAATCAAACAGCATTGTTAGAAATTATCTGACCCCTAAAATTTAAAGCGTGTTGATTTATTCAAAACTTATCTGTGACTACCATGTACCTGGAAGTCTTAAGTCCTAGGTATATGGCAATAAAGAAGAAAATCTACATGCAAGGAAATTTCTAGTGGGGTGAGGTATGTGTGCATATGTATGTATAGGAGTTATAGAACATGTATGATAAAAAAGCAAATAAGAAAAACAGTAATTTATGAAAAGTGATGAGAGAATGACTAAGTCACCAGTTTAGATTTGACAGACAGGAAACTTGGATAATATTTAACCCAAAATCTAAATGACAAAAGGAACCAATTAAGCAAAATTAAGATCAGGTGGCACATGGGTTTTTGAGTGGGAATGAGGAAGGAATAACAAATTTAGTTTATCATAGTAGATGAGAGAAAGAGTTGTACAGAGGGTAAATCACATAGGATTTTAGAGACAAGATGAAAAATTTGGATTCATCTTGCTTGTGATGGAAGTCATGAAGGGTTTTGAAGGCTAATATAATTTGAATTATCATTTTAAAACATCCCATTGACCTCTGTATGAATTGTTAGTTTACATACAATAAACATTTTAGGATAAGGAAAAAGGTACTGTCACTTCTCTATATAGATCATTCTCTTTTGTTCATTTTCAAAATGCGAGTGCCAGTTTGGAGACAAACACTGTACTCCTTGCTGGAGATACAAGTGAGCTAACATGGTGCCGCATTCTCATGAATCTTACCGTCTGAGAAGAGACATAGATATGAATTAAATAATCACACTAAGGATATATAAATACTATCTGCAAAAGTCCTCTGAAGAAAGGGAATGGATTTATAACAGAGCATGTATCAAAGAATCCAAATCTAACTGGGAAGTCATGGAAAAGTTTCCAGTATTTGTAATCAAAAGAATGAGTAGGAATAAATTGATTTTTACCTTAAGTATAACAAAAGTTTTAAACAGGATGACACGATTCGATGTGAGTTTTAAAGTGATCATTCACTCTAGCTTCAGTTGAAGAATAGATTGAAGAGAGACATAGCAGGACATGTTAAGCAGGATCTCTTAAGAGATGACTGAAGCTAAGAGCAGAGTAAAGGTAACAATGAAGAGAAAACAGATTTCATAGATACAAAGGTGATAAAGGCAATTGGTCTTCAAGACAGATTAGATAAGAGGATTGAGGGAAACAGAGAGGATTGGCCAGAACTAGTGAATGAATGATGATGCCATTTATCTTGAGAAGAAATAGTGAAAGACGACCACATCTGAAGAAAAAGACCATGAATCTGGTCATGTACATATAAATTTGTGATATCTTCCAACTATCCAAGTGACATGTCAAGTCAATAGTTGGATATACTGATATACCAGAGAAGAGCTCTGGGCTAGAGAAATAAATTTGGGCACCTGCATGGTAGCTAGAACTATGAATGTGTTGAAATTTCCTGGTAAGGGACTATTAAAAAGGCCTGTTTCTGATCTTTAAGAAACTCCAGAGTTTGATGACCCAGTAGAAAAGGAACTGCTTGCAAAGAAAATCTGAAAGGCATGGCCAGAGAGGCAACACTTGAAGAATGTCCAATAATGTCAAATGGTTAAGGAGAACTGGGGAGAGCCAAGGAGTTTTCTCTATGTAAATATCTGTTTCTACTTTACGAACACAGAAGACATGAGATTCCTGGGCTAGAGACAAAGGACTTTTTGATTCATGGCAAAAATAGTCACATGATGCTCTTGCTGGTTCACTATGTGTCCTAAATCCCATGGAGTGATGTGAGGTGCCCAACATGGATACCTGCACATTTACTGGATCGCATTATAGGAAAGAAACACTGAGCATGGAAGATTAACCACTTTTATAGTAAGGTGGAGACAAGCATGCTCTTTATCTGGAATAAAATGTCACCTACTCCTCAGGGTTGCTTGCTGGAAACACAACCCTAAGAAAGAGCCCCAAGTAAGAACTGGACATGAAACAATGGACTGGTTCAAAATTGGGAAAGGAGTACGACAAGGCTGTATATCATCACTCTGCTTATTTAACTTCTATGTAGAGTACATCATGCGAAATGCCAGGCTGGCTGAAGCACAAGCTGCAATCAAGATTTCTGGGAGAAATATCAACAACCTCAGACATGCAGATAATATCACTCTAATGGCAGAAAGTGAAGAGCAACAAAAGAGCCTCTTGATGAGGGTAAAAGAGGAGAGTGAAAAAGCTGACTTGACACTCAACATTCAAAAAACTAACACCATGGCATGTAGTCCCATCACTTAATGGCAAATAGATGGGGAAAAGTGGAAACAGTGGCAGATTTAATTTACATGGGATCTAAAGTCACTGCAGACAGTGACTGCAGCCATGAATTTGTTCCTTGGAAAGAAAGCTATAATAAACCTAGATACCATAGTAAAGAGCAGAGATATCACTTTACCAACAAAGGTCCCTATGGTTAAAGCTATGGTTTTTCCTGTAGTCATGTATGGGTGTGTGAGGTGGACCATAAAGGAGGCTGAGAAACAAACAATTAATGCTTTCAAATTATGGTGCTGGAAAAGATTCTTGAGAGTCTCTTGGACTACAAAAAAAACAAACCAGTCATTCCTAAAGGAAATCAACACTGACTATTCATTGGAAGGACTGATGCTGAAGCTGATGCTCCAATACTTTGGCCACTTGATGCAAAAATCTGACTCCTTGGAAAAGACCCTGATACTGGGAAAGATTGAAGGCAAAGGAGTATGGGGTGGCAGAGGATGCCACGGTTAGATAGTATCACTGACTCAATGGACATGAATCTGAGAAAACTCTGGGAGATAGTGCAGGATAGAGGAGCCTGGCATGCTCCAGTCCACGGGCTCACAAAAAGTTGGATACGGCTTAGCGACTTTTGAACAACCATGATCAACACAACAACAAAGAATAGTCAGGAACCTGATTGCTTAGCACAGCCAGGAAGAACACACAGGGATGCCCAGGGCCTGTTGGAGATTGTATCTTTCAACAATGATCCTGAAATGACAAACAAATTCAGGGCAGAAAAAATGTCTGAAATGGATACAGCAAAATAGAGGTAATCTTCAGCCTAATTAGGAGCTATTTCATTACTGAGCATGTGTGTTAAGTCGCTTCAGTTGCCTCCAACTCCTTCAGACCCTATGGACCACAGTCCTCCAGGCTTCTCTATCCATGGGATTCTCCAGGCAAGGCTACTGGAGTGGGTTGCCATGCCCACTTCCAGGGATCTTCCTGACCCAGGAGTTGAACCCATGTGTCTTATGTCTCCTGCACTGGCAGGTTAGTTCTTTACCACTAGAGCCACATGGGAGGCCTTTTCATCAGGGTGGTATAATGTAAAAACATACTGTGGGGTGAGTGTGGGGTAAGGAAACAAAGATCACAAACACCGAATACTTTTTTAAAAGAGGTTCAAATATAAAAAGAGAAAATTTTTAAATGATGCTTGGAAGTTATATATTAAAATGATAGAATTTTTTTAATAGGTCAAGTCTTTAGTATGTTTAAATACAGAAATTAACAAATGAAATTTTCTACAAACATGAGAATATAAAATACCATTAAATTTACATTAATCCTGTTTAGGACATTATTATGAGTTTAATTGTGTCTTCCCCCAAATATATAGAAGTCCTAGCCATCAGGATTTCTGAATGTGACTTTATTCAGACATAAGGTTATTACAGATGATCAAGTTACGATGACATTATTAGGGTGGACCTAATTCAATCCCAAAGAAAGGCAATGCCAAAGAATGCTCAAACTACCGCAAAATCGTGCTCATCTCACATGCTAGTAAGATAATGCTCAAAATTCTCCAAGCCAGGCTTCAGCAATATGTGAACCATGAACTTCCAGATGTTAAAGCTGGTTGTAGAAAAGGCAGAGGAACCAGAGATCAAATTACCAACATCCTCTGGATTACGGAAAAAGCAGGAGAGTTCCAGAAAAACATCTATTTCTGCTTTATTGACTATGCCAAAGCCTTTGACTGTGTGGATCACAATAAACTGTGGAAAATTCTGAAAGAGATGGGAATACTAGACCACCTGACCTGCCTCTTGAGAAATCTGTATGCAGGTCAGGAAGCAACATTTAGAACTGGACATGGAACCTGTCTCTTATACACATCTCCTCAGGGTTGCTTGCTGGAAACACAACCCTAAGAAAGAGCCCCAAGTAAGAACTGGACATGAAACAATGGACTGGTTCAAAATTGGGAAAGGAGTACGACAAGGCTGTATATCATCACTCTGCTTATTTAACTTCTATGTAGAGTACATCATGCGAAATGCCAGGCTGGCTGAAGCACAAGCTGCAATCAAGATTTNGTGGATCACAATAAACTGTGGAAAATTCTGAAAGAGATGGGAATACTAGACCACCTGACCTGCCTCTTGAGAAATCTGTATGCAGGTCAGGAAGCAACATTTAGAACTGGACATGGAACAACAGACTGGTTCCAAATAGGAAAAGGAGTATGTCAAGGCTGTATATTGTCACCCTGCTTATTTAACTTCTATGCAGAGTACATCATGAGAAACGCTGGGCTGAAAAGCAGTACCAGCTGGAATCAAGGTTGCCGGGAGAAATATCAATAACCTCAGATATGCAGATGACACCACCCTTATGGCAGAAAGAGGAACTAAAAAGCTTCTTGATGCAAGTGATAGAGGAGAGTGAAAAAGGTGGCTTAAAGCTCAACATTCAGAAAACGAAGATCATGGCATCTGGTCCCATCACTTCGTGGGAAATAGATGGGGAAACATGGAAACAGTGTCAGACTTTATTTTGGGGGGCTCCAAAATCACTGCAGATGGTGATTGCAGCCATGAAATTAAAAGACGCTTACTCCTTGAAAGGAAAGTTATGACCAACCTAGATAGCATATTCAAAAGCAGAGACATTACTTTGCTAACAAAGGTCTGTCTAGTTAAGGACATGGTTTTTTCAGTGGTCATGTATAGATGTGAGAGTTGGACTGTGAAGAAAGCTGAGCGCCAAAAAATTGATGCTTTTGAACTGTGGTGTTGGAGAAGACTCTTGAGAGTCCCTTGGACTACAAGGAGATCCAACCAGTCCATTCTAAAGAAGATCGGTCCTGCGTGTTCTTTGGAAGGACTGATGCTAAAGCTGAAACTCCAGTACTTTGGCCACTTCATGTGAAGAGTTGACTCATTGAAAAAGACCCTGATGCTGGGAGGGATTGGGGGCAGGAGGAGAAGGGGACGACAGAAGATGAGATGGCTGGATGGCATCACCAACTCGATGGATGTGAGTTTGAGTGACCTCCGGGAGTTGGTGATGGACAGGGAGGCCTGGTGTGCTGTGATTCTTGGGGTCACAAAGAGTCAGACACGACTGAGTGACTGAACTGAACTGAACTGAATTCAATATGAATGTATCTTTTTAAAAAGGAAGCAAGGAGACAAACTGGTGGGGAAGCTGGTGTGAACACCTAAGGAGAATGTCATCTTCAAACCAAAGAACCCCTTATGTTACCAGAAGTTAGGAGACATAGAACAAAATCTCCACACAGCCTTCAGAAAGAGCTAACTACACCTACATCTTGATTTCAGACTTCTAGCCTCCTGAACTGTGAAAGTACATTTCTGTTCATTAAGCCACCTAGCTTTTGGTACTTTGTTACTACCCCCCGAGAAAGTAATACAATCATTTTCAGAAAGACTAATTTCAGATTATAAGAAACAAAAAGCAAAGACTAAAACTTTATGAACATATTGTGTTTCACTGCATTTCAGTGGAACAATGGTCACAGCACATGTCTTTTTCAGGGGCATATCAGGTGAAGAGCACTACTAAAATGTTCATTCTTGGAGAAACCTAGAAAAAAGAAAGTAAAGCAAGCAGGAACAGAAACTTGTGAAACTGTTTCCCTAGCAAAATGAGAGTTTAATGTAAGTTGGCTTATTTAATGGATATTCAATTATCAAATACCTTGCATTTGTTAATATAATTTTTCAAAAGAAAATAGGGAATACAATTTCTTTTATATATGAAAAATACCTGTGATCATTGGGAAGTGGCTTTCTGAAATGGACTAAGCCCATCTGTCAGAACAAGAAGCTTAAGCAATGACATCTCTAGTTAAAAATAAATAAATAAATCATTTAACTGCTCACTATGGTTTTATGTTTCCTCGTATGTACATAAAAAATTATATTAGATCACACCCCAGAATGATTATGAGAATTATTTCAAAAACACATGATTTTAGTATAAATGCTTGATCCTGCATGGATTAAACACATAACTGAAGCTGAAACCACTTCTGATTACCTAGTAACCTTTGGCTCCTATACACAATTCATTTGTTTTGACACAGATGACAAACTTAATCTTTATGTTTTTTCTTATTTGGTTATCCTTAGGATGCCTTTCTGGGGTTTGCTCTGGACTCCATCTGGGGCTTTCTTTAATTCTTTTAGATAGAATATTCATCCATTCACATGGTTCCAGCTACAGCTGGTTAAAGGAAGCCCAGATCTGCACCTACAGCTGGACAAAGGCTCTCTAGAGGGCTGGCTATGGTTAATCTTCCACAAGTTTAACACAGATGAATTTCTACAGTCCCTAGCTCTAAAAAGTTTTTTTTTTCCCTATTTTACAATTAGTATTTATTTGAAAAAGGGAAAATATCTCATACTTTGTCTGGCTAAACAATCTTTGGGACATTTCCATTTAACTCTACACATGACTCCAAATATCACACAAATTTCTCCTTGCAGCAGAACTGAAATATAAGTCAATGACTCTGACCACATGATCAGAGAAATACTCCAGCAAAATCAAAAGTAAAGAGAATGTTAATGGACAACCCAGAGGAGCACATATCCATCTGGGCAAACAGAGAAGAAAAACTGGTTCAAGTTGTTGAAGTCATTTCAGATTATTGCCAGCTCCTCAGAATGTACACTTCTATTATGAAAATAAAATCAAACACTCATTGGAAATTTTATAATTAGCTATCTTGTTTCCCTAGTTCTTAAAAAAAAAAAAATCCAGTGTGGGCAGGGAAAACTACACCCGCATTGTGCAGGTCAGTGATTATCAAATCAAAAATGGTTCAATCATCTGAAAAAAAAAATCTTCATACAAAAAGTAAATAGCAGGCATACCAGCCTAGCCTTGACACATTGGCTAACGTTCACAGCATAACTTGAAAACTGCCTCTGGTTATAATAGTGCTGCAAATATGTTGTGGTGGTTTTAAGACAAATAAAACATGAAAAATCCATTTATTTA
The DNA here is from genome assembly GCA_006410675.1 of Oreotragus oreotragus. Lineage (NCBI taxonomy): Eukaryota > Metazoa > Chordata > Mammalia > Artiodactyla > Bovidae > Oreotragus > Oreotragus oreotragus. Next base: position 194,170 of record SJYX01014578.1, read on the forward strand.
TAAAAATAAACTCCTCTTAACTTTTCATTTATACAAGTATGCTTTTGTGCAATGGCTTACTCTTCAAAAAATATAGCTTACATTTCAGAACTCTGCAATATCAAGTTCTAAAATTCCTGAAGTTAGTTTTATCTTCATAATTACTATCATTAGTATTTTTTTATTATTTAAAAGTTATTTGGTTTATTAGCCACTAGGCATGTAATTGCACACATACACACACTTCTAATTTTAAAGTCTATATTAAATTCTTTTAATTACATGCATTTGGGTATAACTAAAATCCTAAAAACTAACCTATATTTTTCTCCTTATAGCAGTAGCTAGGCGTTGGGGGTAGAGTCAGAGGGGAGTGATATACTATGTAAAATAATTTAAATATTTTTGGATAAACTCACAATTCTGTATCCTAGAGCTCACATTCAATGTTTTTTTTCTTAAATTTAAGTCTCTGTTTAATAAATTCAGGTAATAGAGTATTATGTCCATTATCATTTTCCAGTAGTTCAGCATATTCTCAAGAGAAAAACATACTATTAAATTTATATAGGATATTTGTTACATTTATTAAGGGAAATAGTTGCTTATTTTTTAATGCATGGATTTTATTATTTAATTGTAGTTCTTATACTTGTATATACAGTTTTAAGTATATTGAAAGAATATAATACAGTTCTGTCATAAATAGTTTAAAATATAACAAGAATATCCCAGGGCTCTTTTAATTACAAATAACATATCATCCTGTTTTTTTTTTTTTTTCTAGATTGTAATCTCACATCGTTCTCATGCATAACCAGATTGAAAACAAGGAAAGGAGCCATTAAAATTCAATATATACTTTCTTAAGCTTCCCATATGAAAAGGAATCAGAGATAACAGCCATCATAGGGCATCATGGAAACATTTCCTTTGGAATGATTCAACAATTAGTTGAAAATGTAAAACAATTTAAGAAGATAAAGGAGCTGTGACAGAGCTGAATATCATCCAAGTAACAGGAAATTGAAACTATGGAAAAGGAAGAAAAACTCTAAGGAGGACATATATAGAAGAAAAACATTGGGTCAATGTATAAACCTTGGGAAACATCACCTGAGTCAGGCATATGTCAAAATATGTATGAAATTGGGGCATTTCAGATAAATTTGTGGAAGGTCCAGCCTTCCACAAGAAGTCACAGTGTAATGTGTCTAAGAGAAAAATTAAGCAAAATTGTCACTTTTCCATTTTTTAAAAAGTACGGATTTATCATTGATTCTATTTTAGATTTTTATATATCAATGCTAGTTTGAGTTTTTGGACAATGCCTAGTAACTATATAAGAACTAAAATTATTAAAATTATAATATTGCTATTCTAGTATGTCAGAAATGTGGATTCCAGCTCTACAGTTCCCCTTCAATATAATTATGTTCATAGGTATCCCATACATTCCAGTCACACTGCTATGACTCAAAATACTCTGAAAATATCTCCCAAGCCTGTAATATATCATTCTGAATACTCTGAATAGTGAAGCCTTCCATATGAAGTATACTTGATTTTGAGACAACTCTAAACACAGTTTCTAGTTTAAAACTACCATATGCAAAATAATTTTTAAATTGTTAATTAACAGCTCCTCATCATTGCTTCTTCATTTCCTTTCTCATCTTTGTCTTTTCCTATTCAAATATCTAACCAGATGTTCTCAGACCCACTAGCATGCTTTTAAAAAATATTTTTGCCTGCAATGCATCTCTTGGGGTGGGCTCACACACTGGTATTTTTCAGAAGTTCTCAGAGATGATTCTTCTGTGCAGCCAATGTTGAGAAAACTAATTTAGGTAATTTTATACTTATTAACAGGCTTCTCTGGTAGCTCAGAAGGTAAAGAAGCCACCTGCAGTGCCAGAGACCTGGGTTTGATTCTTGGGTTGAGAAGATTCCCTAGAGAAGAAAATAACAACCCACTCCAGTATTCTTGCCTGGAGAATCATATGGACAGAGGAGCCTGGTGGGCTACAGCCTATGGAGTGGCAAAGAGCCAGACACAACTGAGCAACTAAGCATGCACATATAATTATTATCTCAAGAAGGTGATAGGGCAGAACTGAAAAAAAAAAAAAAAAAATCTTGAGTCTCTTTCCATCTTTGTGCTTCAGTAGTCTATGTCCTTAAGGAAAAGTCTGAGGGTTTAGAGAGGCAACTCCTGCCTTTGGACCAGGAAAGGATTAGAAAAATGAAAAGGTTCCAGGAAGAAAGGGTTAAGACAAAAGATGACAAGGAAGCTATGTCACAGTCAAAGGGCAATGTAAGGAGTATTGTCCCAGAGGACTGTATAATCATTTAAGTCAGCCTAGATAAAAGGTCCCAGCTCCACCTAAGTAAGCCCCTTACTCAAACCAGAGTTTATATTAGCTGTTTTGTCCCATTCACATCCATTGGCAACTTCCCTTTTGTAGCGCCCCACACTTTTCCTGGATAAAGCCTTTCTACACCTTGAGAGTTTGAGTCTGTCCTTTCTCTTTCAGACTAAACCTGCAGCTTCTACTTGGAAATCTGAGAGAATAAATGTGATAGTCTTTTCCTACAGAATGACTTATGGCACGTTTTCAAAAGGAGACAGGAAAAAAAAAAAGAAAATTTCAATTTGAAGACATATCAGGCTTTTCTCTTTCTTTCTGTCTTTAAAAGGTATGGCAGTGAAATGCTTTATAATTATCTAATGCTTGTATTACAATGGGCTTCCCTTGTGGCTCAGCTGTTAAAGAATCTGCCTACAATGCAGGAGACCTGGGTTAGATCCCTGGGTTGGGAAGATCCCCTGTATTAGAATAGGTTATCTTATTTTATAGATGAGAAATATACAGAAAATAATCACGAGTCATCCTTAGTCACAGAATAAACAGGCCCTGAAGATCCCCTGTATTACAATAGCTTATCTCATTTTATAGATGAGAAATATACAGAAGATAATTAGGAATCATCCTTAGTCACAAAATAAAACAAGTCCTGAACCTATTCTTTAGCCTCTGAAATCTCTCCCATTTGGGAACTGAATTTTATGCCATCTGGCTCCAAAAGCAGAGCTTGCAATGTCAGGCAGTACTTGGAGGAAACAGCTGCATACAGATCACTCTGAAACCCTCATAAAAATATATGGTACTATCATTTTTTTCTTTTAAAAAATGTTTTATGGGATCCCCCATAGTATCTTTCACTAGTCTTGCTGTAAGAATAATGTTTATGGTGATTGAATATACTTTCAGTAAATAGCTTCTATGGCTATCAAATGACTGTTTTTCCTCTGCATTTAATCACCTAGGAGGAGAAAAAGTGATGGCAAACAGATTTCACTGCCTTAAACAATATTTGTTAAAGAAAGACTTTTGCCCTGGAGCATCTTACTCAGAAAGTAATTTCCTGGTCACTGCTTTGGAGCCATTGCCTTATTATTTAGGATTTTCTTTCTTCAGCATGAATCAGCTCTTTTTTTTTTTTTTCCTTTCTTCGTCTGGCCACTATCTACATAGTCCTAAAATGACATCATAGTCTTTTAACATCACAGTGAGTGAATAACATTCTCAATTTTTCTGAGGCTTACCAAGGCTCAGATATCCTGTGCTGGTGATGTTGTATCTTATTTTGTATTCTTAAAAGTCCAGTGACCTTTGAGTAAACTGTGGATTCATGTGGATCTATGTGGATGATCCACTTAATTATACAGCTTTTGAAATAAGATCTGGCCTAAGCAGTCTTAGAAATGTGTCACCCAGAATTAAAATGTCATCTATCTATCTCTGAAATTAATTTATTAAGTGAATTAATACTAAATGTTAAATAATCAGTTTTTTATGGTTTTAATATGTTTCATGTATATTTCAGATAAATTCTATCTGCTATCCAACTAAAAAGTTAGATCTTTATTTTTGACTAGTTTCTTTCTCACCAAAAAATGTGGATTCACTTTTGTTTTTTATAAGTTTGTTCAGAATAATAGTAAAACCCTACCAACTGCTTCAACTTGAGAACACTTATTCCCTTTAAGAATGCTTGTTATTTTTCAGTCGCTAAGTCATGTCCGACTCTGCGACCCCATGGACTGTAGCACAGCAGGCTCCCTGTCCACTATCAACCTGAGTTTGCTCAAATTCATGTTCACTGAATCACTAATGCTATCTAACCATCTCATTCGCTGCTGCTAATATGTAAGGCAGCGTTGGATCCATGGCTTGCTGTTATGACCCCTGAAGAATGGAAAGATTTTACTCAGCATCTCACTATCTTTGCCAATGCTGCATCATTTTAGTCTGAAGATTTTGCCTTCAGGATATAGCAAAGAGTTAGTTCTCTGTAGTGGTGACCCCAGCAGCTCTTACCAGTGGTACAGCTTCTGCAAAACATCTGGGCTATACTAAATAGAGTCCCCTGTCGCTTATTCATTGGTGTGGTACACTTGCTCCTTTAATCTCCACCAAGCAAAGAAAGGTGTCAAAGTTTCTATGCACTGGTCTCCAGGGAGTAAGGAAAATCAAGGATTAGCCACCACTACTTACAATACTGACTGGGTCACAAAGGGATCTGGAAAGAAAGGAGTTAGAATTAACAGGAAACAGAGTTTAAAATAGACCCATGTTCTTTATATTTTCTGATAAAGATAAAGAAGGTACGCTAAGAATCAGTCCATTTCCCAAGTTCCAAAAACATAATATTTAATGACACAAAGGACAGAGTATTTGAGTCTTTTATCGTTTTCTTTTTTTTAACTTTTATATCATAGCATTTTATGATAAGTGTCCAGCATATATGCACTTGCATGTGTGTATGCGTGTACATATTTAAAATAGATATGCTTGACAGATTATTATACTGATCGACTATTATAACACTTAAAAATATTTATTAGTCAAGTTACTGACAAATATTTTGATACAAAATAAAATTGAGACTTTAGGAACCTGCTGTGTTTATACAACACAATCAACATTATTTTTTATTTAGTTTCAAAATAATCGTTTGTAAGGGCAAAACAATGCCAATTATCAATCTGTTCCCAAGTCAACGTTTCAGTGTCCAAAGTATACTCTAGTGGAGAGTGAGTATTTTCAGAAGAATGTGTTTTCAAGATGTACTTAAGAATGATGACTGTGCTATGGTTTTTTACACTTCAAGATTAAATGATATCTACTAAAAATAGAGGTGTGAATAAAGCTAGCCATTAAAAGAATACACAGCTCATGTTGAAAGCAGCCTGGAATTGATACACTGACACTTAATGTCACCAATACAGATAATGACAGGCAGCCCATGAAATAAACCAATGAGCTACATTTTCCTTTTCTACCCTAACATCAAACTTCTTGTATAAAATTCTATCCTCTAAGTTAACAGATAATAATGAGCAACCAGTAAACAATTCATACTAAGATTAATGGTCATAAAACTTAAAACATTTTTTCTGTATTCACGAAACGAAAATGTAAGCTACTAAAAGCAAACTCCAGTTTTGTAACGCTTCTGTATATATTAATAGTTAAGGACAGTGGGCACTCAATAAGCTTAGGTTTTTCTTTACTATTCTATTTTTGCCATGATGAAAGACAATGACGTATCCAAATTATCATCAGCCAGTGCTGCTAGAGGGCCCAGTGGCTGTGTGTTTCGATGGTGAAGTAAATACAGAGTGGAGTTTAATAAATTTCCTACAAGAAACAGTTTAAGTTAAGGATTAGGTAATGTATGGTCCTACAGCCCACTTTAATTATCTGTGATGGAAATCACTGCAGATGGTGATTGCAGCCATGAAATTAAAAGACGCTTACTCCTTGGAAGAAAAGTTATGACAAATCTAGATAGCATATTCAAAAGCAGAGACAGTACTTTGCCGACCAAGGTCTGTCTAGTCAAGGCTATGGTTTTTCCAGTAGTCATGTATAAATGTGAGAGTTGGACTGTGAAGAAGGCTGAGCACCGAAGAATTGATGCTTTTGAACTGTGGTGTTGGAGAAGACTCTTGAGAGTCCCCTGGACTGCAAGGAGATCCAACCAATCCATTCTGAAGGAGATCAGCCCTGGGATTTCTTTGGAAGGAATGATGCTAAAGCTGAAACTCTAGTACTCTGACCACCTCATGCGAAGAGTTGACTCATTGGAAAAGACTCTGATGCTGGGAGGGATTGGGGGCAGGAGGAGAAGGGGACAACCGAGGATGAGATGGCTGGATGGCATCACTGACTCGATGGCCGTAAGTCTGAGTGAACTCTGGGAGTTAGTGATGGACAGGGAGGCCTGGCGTGCTGCGATTCATGGGGTCGCAAAGAGTTGGACATGACTGAGTGACTGAACTGAACTGAACTGATGTTATGAAAAGTTTTGTATGTCTGTAAAACTTTCTAACTTTCTGTTGTTATATTTTCTCCTCATAAAGTTTTGTAAGGTGGGCAAGGCAGAAAGTGTTATCCCTAATGCACAGCTGTGAAGACTGAGGCTTAGAGAGATCAGATGATTTGCTTCAGGTCCCCAGATTCTTCAGTGTTGTAGTCAGAATATGAATCCAGGTCATAATAATGCATCAGCATCAACTTGTAAAAACATAACAGGATAACAGTTATTATCTCCCCCTGCCCATCATCCCACAACTGTCTGGGATTGCAAATATATGTTGTATTAGGGGTAAACTGACCCAGATTTACATGATTTACAATCACGGATAAACAGACTTAGATTTCCTGCCCCAGGAGAATATCTAAATATATAAATAAGAATCTGAGTCAGAAATATTATCTGATGCCCTCAAAACACTAGTGGCTTAATAAACAATTGTAATACAAAAGAGTACACAGCAAACAAAAAGACAATAAGAAATTTTGCTATGAGCTTTCATGACTTATTCATCCCTCTTCTCAAATTTATATTTCTACATTCAAAAACCCATTGGACACTGAACAGCTCAGAAACAGAAACTACTATGCAGAAAAAATTGTCTGGAACATTCAAGCTTCCTCAGCCAAAGAAATGAGGTTGGGGGAAACAGCGTCTTCCTCCTGGCAAAACTAGAAGTGACCCATTGCCAGTGTTCTCCAAGATATAAAGGAAGAAGTGAAAGTGTTATTAGCTCAGTTGTGTCCGACTCTTTGTGGCCCTATGGACTGCAGCCCTCCAGGCTCTTCTGTCCATGGGACTCTAAGGCAAGAATACTAGAGTGGATTGCCATTCCCTTGTCCAGGGGATCATCCCAACCTAGGGATCAAACCTGGATCTCCCACATTGAAGGCTAATTCTTTACCGTCTGAGCCACTAGGAAAGCCACAAAAGGAAGAGATGAGAACAAAAATATGGCTGTGAGTTCTTTGTGAGGGAGAAAAAAATATTTAAGTGATATCTAAGTATCCTCCAGAGAAGGTAATGGCACCCCACTCCAGTGCTCTTGCCTGGAAAACCCCATGGACGGAGGAGCCTGGTAGGCTGCAGTCCATGGATCACCCAGAATTAAAATGTCATCTATCTATCTCTGAAATTAATTTATTAAGTGAATTAATACTAAATGTTAAATAATCAGTTTTTTATGGTTTTAATATGTTTCATGTATATTTCAGATAAATTCTATCTGCTATCCAACTAAAAAGTTAGATCTTTATTTTTGACTAGTTTCTTTCTCACCAAAAAATGTGGATTCACTTTTGTTTTTTATAAGTTTGTTCAGAATAATAGTAAAACCCTACCAACTGCTTCAACTTGAGAACACTTATTCCCTTTAAGAATGCTTGTTATTTTTCAGTCGCTAAGTCATGTCCGACTCTGCGACCCCATGGACTGTAGCACAGCAGGCTCCCTGTCCACTATCAACCTGAGTTTGCTCAAATTCATGTTCACTGAATCACTAATGCTATCTAACCATCTCATTCGCTGCTGCTAATATGTAAGGCAGCGTTGGATCCATGGCTTGCTGTTATGACCCCTGAAGAATGGAAAGATTTTACTCAGCATCTCACTATCTTTGCCAATGCTGCATCATTTTAGTCTGAAGATTTTGCCTTCAGGATATAGCAAAGAGTTAGTTCTCTGTAGTGGTGACCCCAGCAGCTCTTACCAGTGGTACAGCTTCTGCAAAACATCTGGGCTATACTAAATAGAGTCCCCTGTCGCTTATTCATTGGTGTGGTACACTTGCTCCTTTAATCTCCACCAAGCAAAGAAAGGTGTCAAAGTTTCTATGCACTGGTCTCCAGGGAGTAAGGAAAATCAAGGATTAGCCACCACTACTTACAATACTGACTGGGTCACAAAGGGATCTGGAAAGAAAGGAGTTAGAATTAACAGGAAACAGAGTTTAAAATAGACCCATGTTCTTTATATTTTCTGATAAAGATAAAGAAGGTACGCTAAGAATCAGTCCATTTCCCAAGTTCCAAAAACATAATATTTAATGACACAAAGGACAGAGTATTTGAGTCTTTTATCGTTTTCTTTTTTTTAACTTTTATATCATAGCATTTTATGATAAGTGTCCAGCATATATGCACTTGCATGTGTGTATGCGTGTACATATTTAAAATAGATATGCTTGACAGATTATTATACTGATCGACTATTATAACACTTAAAAATATTTATTAGTCAAGTTACTGACAAATATTTTGATACAAAATAAAATTGAGACTTTAGGAACCTGCTGTGTTTATACAACACAATCAACATTATTTTTTATTTAGTTTCAAAATAATCGTTTGTAAGGGCAAAACAATGCCAATTATCAATCTGTTCCCAAGTCAACGTTTCAGTGTCCAAAGTATACTCTAGTGGAGAGTGAGTATTTTCAGAAGAATGTGTTTTCAAGATGTACTTAAGAATGATGACTGTGCTATGGTTTTTTACACTTCAAGATTAAATGATATCTACTAAAAATAGAGGTGTGAATAAAGCTAGCCATTAAAAGAATACACAGCTCATGTTGAAAGCAGCCTGGAATTGATACACTGACACTTAATGTCACCAATACAGATAATGACAGGCAGCCCATGAAATAAACCAATGAGCTACATTTTCCTTTTCTACCCTAACATCAAACTTCTTGTATAAAATTCTATCCTCTAAGTTAACAGATAATAATGAGCAACCAGTAAACAATTCATACTAAGATTAATGGTCATAAAACTTAAAACATTTTTTCTGTATTCACGAAACGAAAATGTAAGCTACTAAAAGCAAACTCCAGTTTTGTAACGCTTCTGTATATATTAATAGTTAAGGACAGTGGGCACTCAATAAGCTTAGGTTTTTCTTTACTATTCTATTTTTGCCATGATGAAAGACAATGACGTATCCAAATTATCATCAGCCAGTGCTGCTAGAGGGCCCAGTGGCTGTGTGTTTCGATGGTGAAGTAAATACAGAGTGGAGTTTAATAAATTTCCTACAAGAAACAGTTTAAGTTAAGGATTAGGTAATGTATGGTCCTACAGCCCACTTTAATTATCTGTGATGGAAATCACTGCAGATGGTGATTGCAGCCATGAAATTAAAAGACGCTTACTCCTTGGAAGAAAAGTTATGACAAATCTAGATAGCATATTCAAAAGCAGAGACAGTACTTTGCCGACCAAGGTCTGTCTAGTCAAGGCTATGGTTTTTCCAGTAGTCATGTATAAATGTGAGAGTTGGACTGTGAAGAAGGCTGAGCACCGAAGAATTGATGCTTTTGAACTGTGGTGTTGGAGAAGACTCTTGAGAGTCCCCTGGACTGCAAGGAGATCCAACCAATCCATTCTGAAGGAGATCAGCCCTGGGATTTCTTTGGAAGGAATGATGCTAAAGCTGAAACTCTAGTACTCTGACCACCTCATGCGAAGAGTTGACTCATTGGAAAAGACTCTGATGCTGGGAGGGATTGGGGGCAGGAGGAGAAGGGGACAACCGAGGATGAGATGGCTGGATGGCATCACTGACTCGATGGCCGTAAGTCTGAGTGAACTCTGGGAGTTAGTGATGGACAGGGAGGCCTGGCGTGCTGCGATTCATGGGGTCGCAAAGAGTTGGACATGACTGAGTGACTGAACTGAACTGAACTGATGTTATGAAAAGTTTTGTATGTCTGTAAAACTTTCTAACTTTCTGTTGTTATATTTTCTCCTCATAAAGTTTTGTAAGGTGGGCAAGGCAGAAAGTGTTATCCCTAATGCACAGCTGTGAAGACTGAGGCTTAGAGAGATCAGATGATTTGCTTCAGGTCCCCAGATTCTTCAGTGTTGTAGTCAGAATATGAATCCAGGTCATAATAATGCATCAGCATCAACTTGTAAAAACATAACAGGATAACAGTTATTATCTCCCCCTGCCCATCATCCCACAACTGTCTGGGATTGCAAATATATGTTGTATTAGGGGTAAACTGACCCAGATTTACATGATTTACAATCACGGATAAACAGACTTAGATTTCCTGCCCCAGGAGAATATCTAAATATATAAATAAGAATCTGAGTCAGAAATATTATCTGATGCCCTCAAAACACTAGTGGCTTAATAAACAATTGTAATACAAAAGAGTACACAGCAAACAAAAAGACAATAAGAAATTTTGCTATGAGCTTTCATGACTTATTCATCCCTCTTCTCAAATTTATATTTCTACATTCAAAAACCCATTGGACACTGAACAGCTCAGAAACAGAAACTACTATGCAGAAAAAATTGTCTGGAACATTCAAGCTTCCTCAGCCAAAGAAATGAGGTTGGGGGAAACAGCGTCTTCCTCCTGGCAAAACTAGAAGTGACCCATTGCCAGTGTTCTCCAAGATATAAAGGAAGAAGTGAAAGTGTTATTAGCTCAGTTGTGTCCGACTCTTTGTGGCCCTATGGACTGCAGCCCTCCAGGCTCTTCTGTCCATGGGACTCTAAGGCAAGAATACTAGAGTGGATTGCCATTCCCTTGTCCAGGGGATCATCCCAACCTAGGGATCAAACCTGGATCTCCCACATTGAAGGCTAATTCTTTACCGTCTGAGCCACTAGGAAAGCCACAAAAGGAAGAGATGAGAACAAAAATATGGCTGTGAGTTCTTTGTGAGGGAGAAAAAAATATTTAAGTGATATCTAAGTATCCTCCAGAGAAGGTAATGGCACCCCACTCCAGTGCTCTTGCCTGGAAAACCCCATGGACGGAGGAGCCTGGTAGGCTGCAGTCCATGGGGTCGCGAAGAGTCAGACACAACTGAGCAACTTCACTTTCACTTTTCACTTTCATGCATTGGAGAAGGAAATGGCAACCCACTCCAGTGTTCTTGCCTGGAGAATCCCAGGGACGGGGTAGCCTGATGGGCTGCTGTCTATGGTGTCACAGAGTCGGACACAACTGAAACGACTTAGCAGCAGCTGCAGCAGCAGCAAGTATCCTCCAACATTCTCCAGTACTGGCCTCATAATCAAGGCAAGATAGCTACCATTTTATCTGGATCAAATCACTTATCTCTGCCTCCCTGCCTTTCTCTCTCTCCATTATCATTGATTACAACATCTTCATGGTCAACTTTAGGAATGGAAAATATGCATCAGGCATACCACCAATCCATCACCCCACACCCTTGGCAAATACAATGGAACTTAGTCTTCTTTCTGCATTCTTACCTGAGCTGATACAATAGCATAAGAATGCTGGAAGTTTTCCATCATTATATATACCTTGAGAATAATAGCAAAAGTGTGGTCATATTTTCCAACTCTTTTGTTTACTCCTTCCCATAATGGAGGAATAGCTTAGTGAGACAGGTAAAGGGCACTGCTCATATATGGGCAAGCATATTGACTCTTGCTCTACCTCCAGAATTCATCTGTCTATAAAGAGAGTATACTCTTTTCCTATTCTTCACCTCTGCCCAGTTGAAAGTTGAACATGTTCTTTGCCCACTCATTTTATTTTCTTTTTTAATTAATTAATTTTTTAATTGAAGTATAGCTGATTTACGTCAGGTTAGTTTCAAATGCACAGCACAGAGATTCATTTATTATTTATTATTATTATTATTCATTATACATAAATAAAGATATAGATATACATATATCTTTTTAGATTCTTTCTACTTATAGGTTATTACAAAACATTGAATATAGTTCCCTAGGCTATACAACAGGTCTTTGTTGGTTATCTATTTTATATATAGTAGTGTGTATATATTATTTATTTATCCTACCTCAGCTGGTTGTGAAGTATCCTGAGGTTTTCCAAGCAACTGGTTAGCAAAAGATCTGTTCTGTCCACTCACAATCTTCCTCAGCCAAATCTCAAGGCTTAATTTTTAAAAGTCATAGGAAGTTATATTTTGGTCTCAAATAAGAGATATACTCTGCAAACCGAATTTCTGATCAATAAAGGTAATATTTTGATACATTGATTGGTCACCTAATCTTTAACATTGATCTGGGAAGCCATTACCTATTAATTGGAATTCTCACTCAAATTGAAATCTATTTGTCAATTTTGCTCTGGGTCATAATTTTCCTTTGAAGACTAGCTTTTTTAATATATTTTTTTAAATGAAATTCCCCCCCTTCTGATTTCTCTAATTTATTTTAATCTGCTACTACTAAATTCCAGTGTCCTTCACTGGCTTTACCACTGATCTAGTACTTAGCATATCCTACCTCATTATGTGAGCTATATATTCAAATATATCTTATTCTTTAAATGAATCATAAGCCCACTCAGGGGAAGCCCTGCTTCTTGTGCTCTTTAGACACCTCTGGAGTCTAAATTCAGTGTTCAATTAATACTCCCTGACATCAATGATGAGATTCTAAGGAAATTACCATGACAGACAATGGTAATAAATGATTTGTATATTAAATTACGCTTGATTCATTTTATGTACATCAGCCTGAACTTCCAACCTTCTGGACAGATTAAGTAAAGCAACATAACGAACACTTTTTCAGAGAAATCTCCATTGTAAGGATGGTTAGAAGCTGACTCTGTCTAAAATACAAGAGGCAAATATATCTTCTTTAAATATTCAGAGGCCACATGTTGGTTCCTTTGAAACTAATGAATTATAATTTGACTTATTCTGGTATCTCAGGAAAATGCTAAGGAATGTATTTCCCTGGTTGTATGGAGATTAATACAGAGAAAATACTGTTAAACATAGTTATGTAGTTTTGAAATCTCTAGGCAATATTTTTCCATATTTGGGGATACTATGAAGGAATATAAAGTAAAATTTGGTACAAGCTCCATTAAGTATATCTGAATGAACCTTTTTCTCTCAATGACCTTCTCAAGTAAAACATCTTTTCAACTCGGATCATCATTGAACTTGCCAACCCAAATCATCAATTCTCCCATCAATTCATTTAATGTATAATCTTGAGCAAGTCACTCTACCTCAAATTAATTCCTGCTCTCTAGCTTTAATATGAAAATATTAATGCTTCCCATTTGCTGGCTTTCATGAAAAATGATATGGAGCTCAGGTAACTTCCAGAAAGATGTTAAATAATCACAAACCTTTGCTTTCAACTAAGATTTAGAGAATAATACTACTTACCAATGAGATACTAACATGTGAGCTAATTTATCAATGGATTCAAAATATTTCAGAAGTTTTAAAATCAGTAAATATAAGTTTATCATTATTATAACTTCTTCCTCAGTGGTTGTCTTTGTAAACCGACCTACTAAATTCATTTGTACCCTTTCATAAATTTTCTGTGGAAGATATTGTTCTGTAGTTCACATTAGAACAGGATAAGAGAAATTTGTATAATAAAAGCAAAATGGAGTACATTTTTACATGTTGACAGAACATGCTTCTGCATCTAAAATCTAGATAATATTTAATATGCAAAGTTAGCAGTAAACATAGTAAAGATAATGGTTTACCATGTGTCACCCTTGGTATATTTAACATGTATATTTACCATCTTCCTAGTGACATAAATTCTTCTTGTGCAAACATTCAGTAAATACTGCCCAAGGTTAACACTAAAGCTCTCAAGCCAGCAGAATAAAATCACAGTATCTTAATCCTAAAATAAGCTAAATTTTAGTGTAACATCAAAAGGAAACAATAACAATAGCAACAACCCTCTGCAGCACTGTTTAAAAATTTCAAAGGCATATATAACCTAACTGTTTGGGGGACATGAGCATATGTACCCACAGAAACATATTAGCTGAATGGAGAAAAACTCTACCCTTTACTTCTCTACTTTAGAGAAGTCAGAGTAGAGAACCAAGAATCAGATCATGGAGAGAGATAATTTTCTCATTCACTAATTTATAAACTGTTTACATTTAAGAGACTACCATTCACTTTCCTCTGAGCTGTTACCTTCTGCCCCTTTGTCTTCTTTTCAGTAGCTACTGTTAATCCTTCACCATTAATCTTCCTAACTAGTCTTCATCCTTCTGCACACAAACAAAAGGATGCTAATTTCATTCGAAATGTCCACAGTTGAAGTATTTTCAGTCTGTCCCCTGTTCTTCCTCCTTTTCTTCCCCTCTTTCAAAGCAAGTATCATTTATAGTTATAATGCATGCCAATGGAGGACCATTTATGTGTAAAACATTCAAAGAACTTTGCACATACTCACATAGTCAAATCACATATGCATATATATACATACATATACACATAGCCATACACACACCTTCACAAATGCAATTACATACAGTCCACAATCACATATACATATACAACTACTTATATATAAACACATTCATAATTACACATATCACAATTATACAATCATATAATAACATATTCACATATGTATACAATTTAATCCTCTTAAAAATACTATGAATTGGGTTCTATTATTATCATCTTCAGGGCTTCCCTTGTAGCTCAGCTGGTAAAAATCTGCCTGCAATGCAGGAGACCCAGGTTTGAATCCTGGGTTGGGAAGATCCCTTGGAGGAGAGCATGGCAACCCACTCCAGTATTCTTGCCTGCAGAATCCCCATGGACAGAGGAACCCAATAGGCCACAGTTCATGGTGTCGTAAAGAGTCAGACATGACTGAGAGACTAAGCACAGCACAGCACATCATTATCTTCACTTTTCAGATGATGAAGTGAGATAAAGAGTGTTGTACAATATTGCACAGCTTGTAAGTAAAGCCTGTATTTGAAATGTAAGCAATCTGACTCATTCTTAATCAAAATGCTATTTGATTTTTTACCAACAAAATGCCTACAGTTTTTAATTCTAATAACTGATTTCCCTGTCAATACTCTGTGTTTATTCTACAATTATTCATTTCCTAGCCATATTGTTAGTCCCAAATCATGACCTCTCAGATAAAGAAAAGTTTATCAGTGTTTATATAATTTCTTTTATAAAACACATTGGTAAATATGTAAGAAAATATATTTTAACCATTATTATAAATTTAGGTAATTGAATCATCCTCTCTGAATGTTAAGTGGGTGTTTGTGCTCAGTTGCTCAGTTGTGTCCAACTCTTTGTGACCCCATGGACTGTAACCCTCCAGGCTCCCCAGGCCATGGAATTTTCCAGGCAAGAATACTGGAGTGGGTTGCCATTTTCTACTCCAGGGGATCCTCCCCACCCATTAATGGAATGTGTGTCTCTTCTGTGCATCTCCTGCATTTGCAGGCAGATTCTTTACTGTTGAGCCACCAGGAAAGGCCTGAATGGTAAATATTTTCAAGATAACATTTTACTAAATTTGAAATATTTAATGATGTCTATGTGTACCTATGTATTGCTTCTCCCATAATATTCCAACTTCACTTTCTTTACTCATGCGTAGTATTTGCCCCCATTTTTTGGTTCTCTCTTTTCTATATTCTTTCCCATTACTTTTATTCTAGCACAGACACACAAGAAACACATAGCATTATCTCACCAGGATCATGTTCACCCTGAATCTTTGGACTCTGCTGAACAGTATTAGAAAAGCGTTATTAGAAAAACCAACCAAAGTAGTCATTGGAATATATGATCCATTTATTACCCTAAAGTTGTAATTACTAAGTAGATCTAGGAACTTTGGCTTTTAAAAAAATTTTTACATTTGAAGATTTTTAAGTGTTTCATCTATTGACACAGGTTTTCTTTTGAACAATAAATATACCCCCCCACCAAATCCAGGAATATAATACATTTTATCAAGTCATTTAACAAAAAGAAAATACAAAACATTTTTATAGCATTTTACCTATTTAACAGTACAGTAAAAATAGGTGTTAAAAAGATTGCGTTTGTCAATTAACTTCCTTGTCTAAATTTCATTTATTTATAAATTTATCAACTATTGGAACATTACATAGGCAATGCTTTAAAATTTGTTTTCCAGCAGTAACACTCTTAATTATGTCAATAAAAAAAGCTTTCTGCCTTTCCATTTGGGAAGGAAAATGTGTATTTCATGAGAGCAAGAAGCTGTCAGATAACCAATTTGTAAACCTAGAGAACTATGAAAAAAAAGATAAATTCATGCTCAGTTTACACTATCCCTCAGAAATTTATAATCCTGCAAAAATAGACAATAAGCTCAAGGAATATTATTCAGTTCCCTCTCCAGACCTCCTCCTTGTCAAGCTCCATTTTATAGACCAAGAAATCAATGTGCAGAACATTGTATACCACTTATTCACTTTTAAAAATAGCCCAAATGTAGGTGGCATTATATAGTAAACTTCTTTCATGTTTCTTACAAGGGAAATTTTGCCCTAAAATAATTCTCAAGACTTCTTTTCTCAGAAAAGGGTCTCTATATACCTATTACAAAAAATCCGTACATACATGTATGCATCTAATTATCTAGGTAGATAATCAATATTATATTCAAACTACAAAATCTGTAGAGAAACCCATATATTCATAGCAACATTAGCAATGACCTCAATTTAAAGTTTAATTTAAATTACTAATTCATGACATTAATTTGTCAACCATACATGTACCTTACCAAGGACACACTACAATTTTAACTGCTGCATTTACTGATATTTTCTTTTAAAAACTAAATGCACAAAACTCTAGGTTTAATGTATTTTTCAAATTGTTTTGCAAAAAAGTAAAGAGAAACAAGAAATTCAAAAATCTTCATAAACATTTACCTCTTTAGCAAACTGTCTTTCATGTAAAAATATCAGCTATGGATTGTTTAATGAAAACAAAGATCTTCTTTAGGATCTTCTTGTGTCATGGAAAACATTCAGGTTTCTGAGCTTGATGGAAATTCTGATTTATTTATGTGCAAATGATATTCTCTACCACCTACTTTTTGTTGGTGTTTTGAGTGTTTTCCCCCAAGTCATTCTACCTGATAACTGGTTAGGAAATATTTTCTTCACAAGCATATGTCTAATTTAGGAAGTGTCATTTCCTCTGTAGTTGAGGTCATGAATTTTCATGAAAGAAAAATTAGTCTAAGGTCCCTTTAGTGAGTCCATAAATGTTAATGCTACTGAGCATCAAAACAGTAGTTAATTCAGTGATATGATAACCAAACCAGTATTTTGATACTGTTTTTCAAATGTAAAATATTGCATAAAATGTATGCTTATTGCCCAGATGGGTTTAGCAGAGGATAAAGAGGTATACATTAATTCTTTCCACACTTATTTTAAAAATTTAAACATACAATTTTTGTTAATCAAATTGCTATTATTTTAATTGGTTAAAAAGTTGAAATTGCTGTAAAGGAAAAGTAACAGAACAAAACCATCCATCTTCCTATACTGAGAAGGTTTGTACCATCCTGTTAGTAGATTTTCTTTGTAATATAAACATAACCTATTACACCTTCTAAAGCAGAAAAAACAATAAGAAAGCTAGGAGCTTAAGTAAAAGACCAGAAAAACAACAATCTATGCAACTATAGCAAGTTTCCATATAAAAATATCACTTAATCATGAATTTCAACTGCCTTCTTCTTTTGAAGAACCTTCTGAAGAAAAAGACATAAGAAATAGAGAAAATTTTCTAAGTTGAGCTAAGGGAAGTTCAAGAAAATGACAGTGATGAAGCCAGAATAGTCCACAAACCAAGTTATCAAACTCTACATTTTTTAAAAGAGGCACTATTTATCCTCTAGTAATTACTATGACTTTTTTCAGTTTAAAGAATCCTTGACATTTAAATCTTACATCTAGTGTTATCTTAGTGGTAATAATTTCTAAAATGTTCATTGCACAGTAGCTAATTAAAAACTAGAATAAAGTTTCATTATATCAAAACTTCTAGGTGCTATATTATTCCGGTTACATGAATATATTTCAAATATTGTTGACTTTTCAATAAGAAGCTCCCACCTTATATTCATTTCTAAATCCCCTTAATTACTTTTAACTAGAAAGATATTCAATTATGGTGGCATTACAGTTGTATGACCCAGAACTAAGTGATGGGATTGCAGATTAGTGAGTGTGTAAAATATATGTCAAGGATTTCACATATATTTTATGTAACTGGCATTTAGTATGTGCTCAGTAAATTTAGTTCTATTCCTTTCTTTCATAAAATAGATTTGCCCTCTGTTGACTAGGCCTGTCTTTCTTGTCCACTGCTTTATCTCTTCACCTAGCCCAATGCTTCGCACAAAATAAGAAATGTATAGGTAAAAAAAATCAATGAAATAAGATATTCATTTGGATTTAACTATAGAAAGTTCCATTATGTAATCATTCACATGGATCTTCAAAATCATGAGAATTAGCATTTTGTCACAATAAATTGTAGCTTGAGAAGAAAAGTATTTTTAACTTGTTGCCACAAAATAAGTCGACTGTCTCAGTATTCCCAGAATCAGTTCAGTTCAGTTGCTCAGTTGTGTCTGACTCTTTGTAACTCCATGGACTGCAGCACACCAGGCTTCCCTGTCTACTAACTCCTGGAGCTAGTTCAAGCTCATGTCCTTTCAGTCAGTGATGCCATCCAACCATCTCATCCTCTGTCATCCCCTTCTCCTCCTGCCCTCAATCTTTCCCAGCATTGTCTTTTCCAATGAGTCCAGAATAGCATCACATATATCTGTGCAGATGTTACTGTGAGTTGGAGAATCAGTATCAGTTCAGTCATGTCTGATTTTCTGAGACCCTATGGACTGCAATACTGCCAGGCCTCCCTGTCCATCATCAACTTCCAGAGTTTACCCAAACTCATGTCCATTGAGTCAGTGTTGTCATTCAACCATCTCATCCTCTGTCGTCCCCTTCTCCTCCCGCCTTCAATCTTTCCCAGCATCAGGGTCTTTTCAAATGAGTCAGTTCTTTGCATCAGGTAGCCAAAGTATTGGAGTTTCAGCCTCAGTATCAGTCCTTCCAATGAATATTCAGGACTGATTTCCTTTAGGATGGACTGGTTGAATTTCCTTGCAGTCAAAAGGACTCTCTAGAGTGTTCTTCAACACCACAGTTTAAAAGCATCAATTCTTTGGCACTTGGCTTTCTTCACAGTCCAACTCTCAAATCCATACATGATTACTAGAAAAACTATAGCCTTGACAAGACAACATTTGTTGACAAAGTAATGTCTCTTCTTTTTAGTATGCTGTCTAGGTTGGTCATAACTTTACTTCCAAGGAGCAAGTGTCTTTTAATTTCATGGCTGCAATCATCATCTGCAGTGATTTTGGAGCCCCAGAAAATAAAGTCAGCCACTGTTGCCACTGTTTCCCCATCTATTTGCCATAAAGTGATGGGACCAAATGCCATAATCTTAGTTTCTGAAAGCTGAGTTTTAAGACAACTTTTTCACTCTCCTCTTTCACTTTCATCAAGAAGCTCTTTAGTTCTTCTTTGCTTTCTGCCATAAGGGTGGTGTCATCTGCATATCTGAGGTTATTGATATTTCTCCTGGCAAACTTGATTCCAATTTGTGTTTCATCCAGTCCAACGTTTCTTATGACACACTCTGCATATAAGTTAAATAAGCAGGGAGACAATATACAGCCCTGATATACTCCTGTCCCAATTTGGAACCAGTTCCATGTCCAGTTCTAATTGTTGCTTCCTGACCTGCATACAGATTTCTCAAGAGGCAGCTCAGGTGAATTGGAAAATATCTGACAGAATTTTAACAGAGATCTGCCATAAGGGTGGTGTCATCTGCATATCTGAGGTTATTGATATTTCTCCTGGCAAACTTGATTCCAATTTGTGTTTCATCCAGTCCAACGTTTCTTATGACACACTCTGCATATAAGTTAAATAAGCAGGGAGACAATATACAGCCCTGATATACTCCTGTCCCAATTTGGAACCAGTTCCATGTCCAGTTCTAATTGTTGCTTCCTGACCTGCATACAGATTTCTCAAGAGGCAGCTCAGGTGAATTGGAAAATATCTGACAGAATTTTAACAGAGTTAATGAAAGCTTATTACTTGTTAAACTTTACAGAATGAAAAAATGAGCTCAATTTTTAAAATCTACCTCTGTTATTTCATAATGATTATTTAAAGGACTTATATATTGACCAACCCGAAATGAACACAGGACCTTCAGTGACGAAATAGAACTTATGATATTTTGAAGGCCACTATTCACTCTGACTGTTTACAGGGGAACACTGGCAGGATATCTCCAAAACCTGTGACGGGAACCTAAAGTCTACTGCTATAAATTTGAAGGCCTACAACAATTTATTCTCAGGCATCTTTAGCACCATTGTACTCACTTAATAATTAACTAGAGCAACAACAAAAACAACCTGTTAGTACCATATTTCAATGAGACCTGACTGAAAAATGCTCCTTCCAGACACTAGCATCAGTAAATTCTATGCAATGCTTTTGACTCTAAGCCAAACCAGTGTTATCAAGAAATGGAGGTTGTGCATACTTTGGGAAAATCCAACTGTCATATCAGAGTGATCTTCTAAACCTCAGTAGCAGTCATGTCATGTGTTGTTTTTCAGTCAACAAGTTGCATCTTACTCTTTGTTACCCCATAGACCGCAGCACACCAGCCTCTCCTGTCCTTCACTATCTCCTGTTGTTCTCGCTGATTCATGTCCATCGAGTCAGTGATGCCATCCAAACATCTCATGCTCTGCCACCCCTTGTCCTTTCCCTTCAATATTTCCCAGCATCAGGGTCTTTTCCAAGGACTTGACTCTTCACACCAGGTGGCCAAAGTATTGGAGCATCAGCATCAGTTCTTCCAATGAATATTCAGGGATGATTTCCTTTAGGAATGACTGGTTTGATCTTCGTACAGTCCAAGAAACTCTTGAGTCTTCTCCAGTACCACAATTTGAAAGCATCAGCCAACTCTCACATGCATACCTGACTACTGGAAAAACCAAAGTTTTGACTATAGAAACCTTTGTCAGCAAAGTGATGTCTGTGCATTTTAATATGTTGTCTAGGTGTTTGGGGCTTCCCCGGTGGCTTAAACAGTAAAGAATCTGCCTACAGTGCAAGAGATCCTTGGATTGGGAAGATCCTCTGGAGAACTGAAAGGCTTCTTATTCCAGTATTCTTTGCTGGAGAATTCCATGGACAGAGGAGCCAGGCAGGCTACAGTCCATGGGGTCACAAAGAGTGGCACATGACTGAGCGACTAACACTTTCACACTTAGAGTCTTCCCTGGTGGCTCAGACAGCAAAGAAGCTCTCTGCAGTGCAGGAGACCTGGGTTTGATCCCTGGGTCAAGAAGATCCCCTGGAGAAGATAATGGTTACCCCTTCCAGTATTCTTGCCTGGAGAATTCCATGGACAGAGGAGACTGGCAGGCTGCAGTCTCCTGGGGTTGCAGAGAGTCAGACATGACTGAGTGACTAACACACATTAAGTGTGTCATAGCTTTTCTTCCAAGGAGCAAATGTCTTAATTTCATGGCTGCAGTCACCGTCCGCAGTGATTTTGGAGCCCAAGAAAATAAAGTCTGTCACTGTTTCCATTTTCCCTCCATCTATTTGCCATGAAGTTATAAAAATAAATGCCATGATATTAGTTTTTTTGAATGTTGAGTTTTAAGCCAGTTTATTCACTCTCCTCTTTCAACTATCAATAAGAGGTTCTTTACTTCCTCTTCACTTTCTGCCATTAGAGTGGTACCTTCTGCATATCTGTTGTAACTGGTATTTCTCCCAGCAATCTTGATCCCAATTTGTGATTCAACCAGCCCAGCATTTTGCATGTCATGTCATATTCTTTTTCAAAAACTTTGGTGAATTCCTTCAACTAATAAATAAGGCCAAGCTTACAGTATATTTTAGAATAGAGTTCAGGAGATCAAAGAGCTATCAAAGATTACCCAGATATTTTATTTTTCTCATACACTGGGAAGTCTAGATGTAAGTGAAGGAAAGATAGACTGTCTCCAAAATTACAAACAAATGAAAGGTTCTTTCCATGTACTCATATGAAACGCTGGCCACACAATTCTTATGCCATAATTGCAAGATGTGCCTTCATCACTGCATCCTTAAGCCATGCAGGCAAGAGCGGAAAGGCAGCTTCCTGGTACCCAGCAGCTTCTCCTAGTTCATTCATTTCCCCACTGTCCAACAAAGCCTAGTTCTCACATTCCCCTCTACTTAAGCCTCCATATCTCCATAGGACATCTTCACATTCAGCTTATGAGCTTGCTGTATATTTGCCTACAAAACCTGAAACAAGTAATAGAAATTTTCTGTAAACTTCTCTCTCCACATCTTCTCACCTGCCAGCTTTGACTGAATATTTTTCCAAAACTTCTTCTTGTGCATAATATTTGTCTATTTCATCCACCAGAGAATACTGTTCTCTTTCTCTTATTATTTCTCATCAGCAAATAGACATGTTGTCATTTCTAAATCTTAGTTATAAGAAAAATCTCAAGTTTGCAGTCCCCTTAACTTTTTGTTGTTGTTAACTTATTTTATATTAGGAGTACAGTTGATTAACAGTGTTGTGCTAGTTTCAGGTATCCAACAAAGTGATTCAATTATACATATATGTGTATCTATTCTCTCAAATCCTTTTCCCAATTATGCTGTTACAGAAATTGAGCAGAGTTCCCTGTGTTATACAGTAGGTCCTTGTTGGTTAAACACAGAAGTGTGTACATGTCAGTCTCAGACTCCCTACCTATCCCTCCCTCCCACCTTTCTCCCATGGTAATCATAAATTAAATCTCTAAGTCTGTGAGTCTGTTTCTGTTTTGTACACAAGTTCATTTGCATCATATTTTTTAGAACTGCTCCTTTGACCTTTAACAGCACAGCTCCTTGAAGAAATGACTTGTGTATCACAATTCTTTCCAATAATTCTCTTGCCCTCAATTAAGCCAGATCTTAACTTTAGCACTCCACTCAGTTGTCTCGCCAAGCTCACTGATGAACTCCACGTTGCTAAATTCAATGGGTATTGTCTGTTCTCTCCTAACTTGTACTACAGCATGCATTTGAAATAGTTAATCTCTATCCTCTCTGAAACTTCCTTGACATACAGAACACCTTACTCTCTTGATTTACTTCCTACCTGTCAGGTTGCTTCTAAATCTCCTTTGCTAGTGCCCCTCCCAACTCAAATTCTTCACCAGGGAAACCCCCATGACTCAGCTCTTCCCTTTGCTTTCTATGTACATTCAGTCCTCTGACAACCTTTCATAGTATCAATATTTTAACACTGCCTTTATACTGAGGGGATCCAGATAAATGTTTCCTTTAAAGATTTCTCCCCTACCTAAATCCATGACAGTTCTATAAAAGTGTTAATAGACCTCTCGATTTTATGAGTCCCAAACTGAATCCTTGATGTCTACACCTTAAAAAAATAAATAACCAAAGCAGAACATAACAACAAAACCCTTTTCCCCCCAAATCTTTCCCATCTGGGTTTCTCAATTAAAAATCATAACAATCTACCATTAGTTTAGGACAGATGCTCATAATTTTCTCAAATTCCTATGTTATTTTCACATCCACATGCTCTCAGCAAACTACCTCTCTTCAAAATACAATGTACACAGACTCTGACCACTTCCTTTCATCTTCCCTACTTCCATCCTCGTCTGAGCCACTAGCGTGTCTCAGTGATGACTCTAATAACTTCATAATGTTCCTCTCTTCCATTACCCTTGATCTCTTAAAATGTACCATCAACACAGGAGCCAGAGAGATTCTATTAAAAGTCAAATCAGAGATTGTCATTTCTCTGCTCAAAATTTTCAATGGCTTCCAATCTCACACTGAGTAAAATGCCCACAGAATTCTTGAGCAGCTACCCTCTGAGTTCCTCTCTGACTATCTTTCCTACTATTATTGATTTTCCTTGAACACACTGGGCACATCGTTGACTCGGGTATCAGTACTTTCTGTTCCTCCTACCTTGAAATCTCTCTCTTCCCAGAAATCAATAAGAAATTCTTCCTTACCTATAAGTTTTTGTTCCAACAACAGAGCTCTCTATGACCATCCTATTTAAAAAGAAAACTATTTTCTTGCCTGTTTATCCCCATAGTATTTGTGCAGCTTACTATATATTTACTTTTTCAAGGGACTTGTGTTGAATGGCCTCCCTTTCCACTACTAGAATTAAGCTCATCCAGATTAGAGACTCTGTTTCATTTGTGTGTGTGTGTGTGTGTGTGTGTGTGTTCTAATTACTGTATGTCCAGTGTCTAAAAGAGTGTCTGGCTTAGAGAAGATAAGAATAAATAGCTGTTAAAATAAATAAACACATAAGAAAATTGTAATCTGGTCATTCCCAGAAGTCTTAGGAATGTACATTTTCTTAGGCACATCATTGCTGCNTGTGTGTGTGTGTGTGTGTGTGTGTGTTCTAATTACTGTATGTCCAGTGTCTAAAAGAGTGTCTGGCTTAGAGAAGATAAGAATAAATAGCTGTTAAAATAAATAAACACATAAGAAAATTGTAATCTGGTCATTCCCAGAAGTCTTAGGAATGTACATTTTCTTAGGCACATCATTGCTGCTAAAAACTTAGGGTATCATTTGTAAGGAAAACAGGTTGCAATGAATACTATGTCTATAGTCAACAGTCTTTAACACAGTCTTTTAAGAAATGGCTCAAGCTAATATTCTTTAGCAACCTCTTCCTCAACTTACACAACAGGGCTATTTAGAGGCATCAGGCAACGAGCCCTTCTTTAAGCACAAGTAATTTTTTTTTCTGAACTATTGCTAAAGTTTTTTTCCATAAAATTCACACTGTTTATCTCTAATTTAGAGAAATCTTTGAACTTGCATGACATTCTCCACTTCTGTTTCTGAAGTACTCATAATCAAATCTGAAGATCCAGCTCAAGTTCACTTGTCTTCTTCTGGAAAGCCAATCCATACCTTCTGAGGCTTTGATGAAATTGTCTTTGGCACGTTTTTGTTACTATATCCCCAGTGATATATCTGTTTTTTCTGACTTCTTAGCTGAAAAATTTGTAAGCTCCATAAATACAGGAGTTTGTCTTATTAATTTCTTAAATTTATTGCACTAAAATTTGTTCTATATGTGCCCCATTTTTTTCCACCAATAAGTGAATGAAGTTGAATTGTGAAAGATAATTTCTTTAAAATATTTTATTTAGGAAAATTCTATCTCTAACTCAGAGTTTAAATATAGATTCTTTCCTTCCATGTTCCCCTTGCTCTTTCCCCTTGGTTTTCATTATCACACTCACGTCCATTACTTCACTACTTAAATCTTCAAATTACAGGCAAGAACTTAAAAAGAAACCAATTCACTAGTCACTAGATTAAGCTAAACTGACCTATGTAGAGCTTTAAAAAGAACTCCGAGTTAATCAGGGATGGAATTCATTGTCCCAGTACCATTCAACATGTGCAATGCCTGGTACATAGTAGTATCTAGTCAGTATTTGTTGGATAAGTGACACAATGAATGATTAAATGGAATTAATATAAAACAAGAAACACGGAGTACATAGGAAAATTCATAGGTGTACATACGAAAGTACATAGGAAAATTCAGGAATGGCTACAGTGGTATTTAAACAGAACAGCGATTAAATGGTTTAAGACAAGTGAAGAAGAAATTTAAAAAGAAATATTGAAGCCAATCTCATAATTTATTTCAAATTTTATTTAATACATAAATGGATTTAAAAATTTAAATAATATAATCTTGAAATTAGAAGGAAAAATTGGTGGATTTATATTGTTTTTATATATTTTATATATCAAATAACTCCAGAAAGAAAGAAGAGACAAAACCAAAGCAAAAACAACACTCAGTTGTGGATGTGCTTGATGATAGAAGCAAGGTGCGATGCTGTAAAAAGAAATATCATATAGGAACGTGGAATATTAGGTCCATGAATCAAGGCAAATTGGAAGTGATCAAACAGGAGATGACAAAAGTGAACGTTGACATTTTAGGAGTCAGCAAACTAAAATGGACGGGAATGGGTGAATTTAACTCAGATGGCCATTATATACACTACTGTGGCCAAGAATCCCCTAGAAGAAATTGAGCAACCCTCATAGTCAACAAAAGAGTCTGAAATGCAGTACTTGAATGCAATCTCAAATATGACAGAAAGATCTCTGTTCATTTCCAAGGCAAACCATTCGATATTACAGTAATCCAAGTCTATGCTCTGACCAGTAATGCTGAAGAAGCTGAAGTTGAATGGTTCTAAGAATACCTACAACCTCTTTTGGAACTAACACCCAAAAAAGATGTCCTTTTCATTAGAAGGGACTGGAATGAAGAAGTAGGAAGTCAAGAAACAACTGGAGTAATAGGCAAATTTGGCCTTGGAGTACAGAATGAAGCATGGCAAAGGCTAATAGACTTTTGCCAAGAGAATGCACTGATCATAGCAAACACCCTCTTCTAACAACACAAGAGAAGACTTTAGACATGGACATAACCAGATGGTCAACACTAAAATCAGATTGATTATATTCTTTGCAGCCAAAGATGGAGAANTGACTCATTTGAAAAGACCCTGATGTTGGGAAAGATTGAAGGCAGGAGGAGAAGGGGACATCAGAGGATGAGATGGTTGGATGACATCACGGACTCAATGAACATGAGTTTGGGTAGACTCTGGGAGTTGGTGATGGACAGAGAGGCCTGGCATACTGTGGTTCATGGGGTTGCAAAGAGTCGGACACAACTGAGCAACTGAACTGAACTGAACTGAATACCTAAGGAAGAGAAATATTTCATAATAGCACTGCATCTTAGAAAACAGCCTAGTACATATAGCAAGTTTACAAAATAATTTTGTTGAATAAATGAAAAGGAAGTTTAAAAACTTTAAAGGACTTTAGAAACTGAATTTAGGAGCTATAGAAATTTATAAACGTACATGAGGAAAACAAATGAATTTTTGAAAAGAGTTAAAAGCAGTCTTGAGTGTTCTAACTTTAATTTTTTTTAATTGCTAGGTTTTATGGAAACTTGTAGGACTCCAACTTTTGTAAACATCACTTTTTTATTAGCAAAATCCATGACCAGGCAGGAGGATCTTCTGCTCTCTCTCAATTACACATTTTCTGTTGGTTCTTAGTACTTCAATTCCTTTTTTTAAATTAGTTTTTTAGTGATTATTTTGTGGCTTGGTGGCTGTTGTTACTGTGGTGTCAAAACGTTAAATTAATTTGGAATTAAAAGTTCTAAAACGCAATTAAATTGGAACAGGATACTTGATGTCTAAGTATCAATCTGGAGAATTCCATGGACAGAGGAGCCAGGCAGGCTACAGTCCATGGGGTCACAAAGAGTGGCACATGACTGAGCGACTAACACTTTCACACTTAGAGTCTTCCCTGGTGGCTCAGACAGCAAAGAAGCTCTCTGCAGTGCAGGAGACCTGGGTTTGATCCCTGGGTCAAGAAGATCCCCTGGAGAAGATAATGGTTACCCCTTCCAGTATTCTTGCCTGGAGAATTCCATGGACAGAGGAGACTGGCAGGCTGCAGTCTCCTGGGGTTGCAGAGAGTCAGACATGACTGAGTGACTAACACACATTAAGTGTGTCATAGCTTTTCTTCCAAGGAGCAAATGTCTTAATTTCATGGCTGCAGTCACCGTCCGCAGTGATTTTGGAGCCCAAGAAAATAAAGTCTGTCACTGTTTCCATTTTCCCTCCATCTATTTGCCATGAAGTTATAAAAATAAATGCCATGATATTAGTTTTTTTGAATGTTGAGTTTTAAGCCAGTTTATTCACTCTCCTCTTTCAACTATCAATAAGAGGTTCTTTACTTCCTCTTCACTTTCTGCCATTAGAGTGGTACCTTCTGCATATCTGTTGTAACTGGTATTTCTCCCAGCAATCTTGATCCCAATTTGTGATTCAACCAGCCCAGCATTTTGCATGTCATGTCATATTCTTTTTCAAAAACTTTGGTGAATTCCTTCAACTAATAAATAAGGCCAAGCTTACAGTATATTTTAGAATAGAGTTCAGGAGATCAAAGAGCTATCAAAGATTACCCAGATATTTTATTTTTCTCATACACTGGGAAGTCTAGATGTAAGTGAAGGAAAGATAGACTGTCTCCAAAATTACAAACAAATGAAAGGTTCTTTCCATGTACTCATATGAAACGCTGGCCACACAATTCTTATGCCATAATTGCAAGATGTGCCTTCATCACTGCATCCTTAAGCCATGCAGGCAAGAGCGGAAAGGCAGCTTCCTGGTACCCAGCAGCTTCTCCTAGTTCATTCATTTCCCCACTGTCCAACAAAGCCTAGTTCTCACATTCCCCTCTACTTAAGCCTCCATATCTCCATAGGACATCTTCACATTCAGCTTATGAGCTTGCTGTATATTTGCCTACAAAACCTGAAACAAGTAATAGAAATTTTCTGTAAACTTCTCTCTCCACATCTTCTCACCTGCCAGCTTTGACTGAATATTTTTCCAAAACTTCTTCTTGTGCATAATATTTGTCTATTTCATCCACCAGAGAATACTGTTCTCTTTCTCTTATTATTTCTCATCAGCAAATAGACATGTTGTCATTTCTAAATCTTAGTTATAAGAAAAATCTCAAGTTTGCAGTCCCCTTAACTTTTTGTTGTTGTTAACTTATTTTATATTAGGAGTACAGTTGATTAACAGTGTTGTGCTAGTTTCAGGTATCCAACAAAGTGATTCAATTATACATATATGTGTATCTATTCTCTCAAATCCTTTTCCCAATTATGCTGTTACAGAAATTGAGCAGAGTTCCCTGTGTTATACAGTAGGTCCTTGTTGGTTAAACACAGAAGTGTGTACATGTCAGTCTCAGACTCCCTACCTATCCCTCCCTCCCACCTTTCTCCCATGGTAATCATAAATTAAATCTCTAAGTCTGTGAGTCTGTTTCTGTTTTGTACACAAGTTCATTTGCATCATATTTTTTAGAACTGCTCC
Source organism: Oreotragus oreotragus (assembly GCA_006410675.1). NCBI lineage: Eukaryota > Metazoa > Chordata > Mammalia > Artiodactyla > Bovidae > Oreotragus > Oreotragus oreotragus. The sequence goes on from SJYX01014578.1 coordinate 223,468, forward strand.
TTTGACCTTTAACAGCACAGCTCCTTGAAGAAATGACTTGTGTATCACAATTCTTTCCAATAATTCTCTTGCCCTCAATTAAGCCAGATCTTAACTTTAGCACTCCACTCAGTTGTCTCGCCAAGCTCACTGATGAACTCCACGTTGCTAAATTCAATGGGTATTGTCTGTTCTCTCCTAACTTGTACTACAGCATGCATTTGAAATAGTTAATCTCTATCCTCTCTGAAACTTCCTTGACATACAGAACACCTTACTCTCTTGATTTACTTCCTACCTGTCAGGTTGCTTCTAAATCTCCTTTGCTAGTGCCCCTCCCAACTCAAATTCTTCACCAGGGAAACCCCCATGACTCAGCTCTTCCCTTTGCTTTCTATGTACATTCAGTCCTCTGACAACCTTTCATAGTATCAATATTTTAACACTGCCTTTATACTGAGGGGATCCAGATAAATGTTTCCTTTAAAGATTTCTCCCCTACCTAAATCCATGACAGTTCTATAAAAGTGTTAATAGACCTCTCGATTTTATGAGTCCCAAACTGAATCCTTGATGTCTACACCTTAAAAAAATAAATAACCAAAGCAGAACATAACAACAAAACCCTTTTCCCCCCAAATCTTTCCCATCTGGGTTTCTCAATTAAAAATCATAACAATCTACCATTAGTTTAGGACAGATGCTCATAATTTTCTCAAATTCCTATGTTATTTTCACATCCACATGCTCTCAGCAAACTACCTCTCTTCAAAATACAATGTACACAGACTCTGACCACTTCCTTTCATCTTCCCTACTTCCATCCTCGTCTGAGCCACTAGCGTGTCTCAGTGATGACTCTAATAACTTCATAATGTTCCTCTCTTCCATTACCCTTGATCTCTTAAAATGTACCATCAACACAGGAGCCAGAGAGATTCTATTAAAAGTCAAATCAGAGATTGTCATTTCTCTGCTCAAAATTTTCAATGGCTTCCAATCTCACACTGAGTAAAATGCCCACAGAATTCTTGAGCAGCTACCCTCTGAGTTCCTCTCTGACTATCTTTCCTACTATTATTGATTTTCCTTGAACACACTGGGCACATCGTTGACTCGGGTATCAGTACTTTCTGTTCCTCCTACCTTGAAATCTCTCTCTTCCCAGAAATCAATAAGAAATTCTTCCTTACCTATAAGTTTTTGTTCCAACAACAGAGCTCTCTATGACCATCCTATTTAAAAAGAAAACTATTTTCTTGCCTGTTTATCCCCATAGTATTTGTGCAGCTTACTATATATTTACTTTTTCAAGGGACTTGTGTTGAATGGCCTCCCTTTCCACTACTAGAATTAAGCTCATCCAGATTAGAGACTCTGTTTCATTTGTGTGTGTGTGTGTGTGTGTGTGTGTGTTCTAATTACTGTATGTCCAGTGTCTAAAAGAGTGTCTGGCTTAGAGAAGATAAGAATAAATAGCTGTTAAAATAAATAAACACATAAGAAAATTGTAATCTGGTCATTCCCAGAAGTCTTAGGAATGTACATTTTCTTAGGCACATCATTGCTGCTAAAAACTTAGGGTATCATTTGTAAGGAAAACAGGTTGCAATGAATACTATGTCTATAGTCAACAGTCTTTAACACAGTCTTTTAAGAAATGGCTCAAGCTAATATTCTTTAGCAACCTCTTCCTCAACTTACACAACAGGGCTATTTAGAGGCATCAGGCAACGAGCCCTTCTTTAAGCACAAGTAATTTTTTTTTCTGAACTATTGCTAAAGTTTTTTTCCATAAAATTCACACTGTTTATCTCTAATTTAGAGAAATCTTTGAACTTGCATGACATTCTCCACTTCTGTTTCTGAAGTACTCATAATCAAATCTGAAGATCCAGCTCAAGTTCACTTGTCTTCTTCTGGAAAGCCAATCCATACCTTCTGAGGCTTTGATGAAATTGTCTTTGGCACGTTTTTGTTACTATATCCCCAGTGATATATCTGTTTTTTCTGACTTCTTAGCTGAAAAATTTGTAAGCTCCATAAATACAGGAGTTTGTCTTATTAATTTCTTAAATTTATTGCACTAAAATTTGTTCTATATGTGCCCCATTTTTTTCCACCAATAAGTGAATGAAGTTGAATTGTGAAAGATAATTTCTTTAAAATATTTTATTTAGGAAAATTCTATCTCTAACTCAGAGTTTAAATATAGATTCTTTCCTTCCATGTTCCCCTTGCTCTTTCCCCTTGGTTTTCATTATCACACTCACGTCCATTACTTCACTACTTAAATCTTCAAATTACAGGCAAGAACTTAAAAAGAAACCAATTCACTAGTCACTAGATTAAGCTAAACTGACCTATGTAGAGCTTTAAAAAGAACTCCGAGTTAATCAGGGATGGAATTCATTGTCCCAGTACCATTCAACATGTGCAATGCCTGGTACATAGTAGTATCTAGTCAGTATTTGTTGGATAAGTGACACAATGAATGATTAAATGGAATTAATATAAAACAAGAAACACGGAGTACATAGGAAAATTCATAGGTGTACATACGAAAGTACATAGGAAAATTCAGGAATGGCTACAGTGGTATTTAAACAGAACAGCGATTAAATGGTTTAAGACAAGTGAAGAAGAAATTTAAAAAGAAATATTGAAGCCAATCTCATAATTTATTTCAAATTTTATTTAATACATAAATGGATTTAAAAATTTAAATAATATAATCTTGAAATTAGAAGGAAAAATTGGTGGATTTATATTGTTTTTATATATTTTATATATCAAATAACTCCAGAAAGAAAGAAGAGACAAAACCAAAGCAAAAACAACACTCAGTTGTGGATGTGCTTGATGATAGAAGCAAGGTGCGATGCTGTAAAAAGAAATATCATATAGGAACGTGGAATATTAGGTCCATGAATCAAGGCAAATTGGAAGTGATCAAACAGGAGATGACAAAAGTGAACGTTGACATTTTAGGAGTCAGCAAACTAAAATGGACGGGAATGGGTGAATTTAACTCAGATGGCCATTATATACACTACTGTGGCCAAGAATCCCCTAGAAGAAATTGAGCAACCCTCATAGTCAACAAAAGAGTCTGAAATGCAGTACTTGAATGCAATCTCAAATATGACAGAAAGATCTCTGTTCATTTCCAAGGCAAACCATTCGATATTACAGTAATCCAAGTCTATGCTCTGACCAGTAATGCTGAAGAAGCTGAAGTTGAATGGTTCTAAGAATACCTACAACCTCTTTTGGAACTAACACCCAAAAAAGATGTCCTTTTCATTAGAAGGGACTGGAATGAAGAAGTAGGAAGTCAAGAAACAACTGGAGTAATAGGCAAATTTGGCCTTGGAGTACAGAATGAAGCATGGCAAAGGCTAATAGACTTTTGCCAAGAGAATGCACTGATCATAGCAAACACCCTCTTCTAACAACACAAGAGAAGACTTTAGACATGGACATAACCAGATGGTCAACACTAAAATCAGATTGATTATATTCTTTGCAGCCAAAGATGGAGAAGCTCTATATAGTCAGCAAAAACAAGACTGGGAGCTGACTGTGGCTCAGATCATGAACTCCTTATTGCCAAATTCAGATTTAAACTGAAGAAAGTAGGAAAACCACTAAACCATTCAGGTATGACGAAAATCAAAAACTTTACGATTATACAGTGGAAGTGAGAAATAGATTTAAGGGACTAGATCTCATAGACAGAGTGTCTGATGAAATATGGACACAAGTTCATGACATTGTACAGGAGACAGGGATCAAGACCATCCCCAAGAAAAAGAAATGAAAAATGCAAAATGGCTGTCTGAGGAAGCCTTACAAATGGCTGTGAAAAGAAGATAAGCAAAAAGCAAAGGAGAAAAGGAAAGATATTCCCATTTGAATGCTTTTCCAAAGAAAAGCAAGGAGCGATAAGAAACCCTTCCTCAGTGATCAGTGCAAAGGAACAGAGGAAAATGATAGAATGGGAAAGACTAGAGATATTTTCAAGAAAATTAGAGATACCAAGGGAACATTTCATACAAAGATGGGCTCAATAAAAGACAGAAATGGTATGTAGTTAACATAAGCAGAAAATATTAAGAAGAGGTGGCAAGAATACACAGAAGTCTTGTAATAAAAAAATCTTCATGACCCAGATAATCAGGATGGTGGGATCACTCACCTAGAGCCAGATATCTTGGAATGTGAAATCAAATGGGCTTCAGAAAGCATCACTATGAACAAAGCTAGTGGAGGTGATGGAATTCCAGTTGAGCTATTTCAAATCCTCAAACGTGATGCTGTTAAAGTACTGCACTCAATATGCCAGCAAATTTCGAAAATACAACAGTGACCATTGTACTGGAAAAGGTCAGTTTTCATTCAAATCGCATGCCAAAGAATGGTCAGACTACTGAAAAATTGCTCTCACCTCACATGCTAGTAAAGTATTGCTCAAAATTCTCCAAGCCAGGCTTCGGCAATACATGAACCATGAACTTCCAGATGTTCACGCTGGTTTTAGAAAAGATAGAGGAACCAGAGATCAAATTGCCAACATCCACTGGATCATGAAAGAGCAGAGTGTTTCAGAAAAATATCTATTTCTGCTTTATTGACTATGCCAAAGCCTTTGACTGTGTGGATCACAGTAAACTGTGGAAAATGCTGGAGATGGGAATATCAGACCACATGATCTGCCTCTTGAGAAATGTGTATGCAAGTCAGGAAGCAACAGTTAGAACTGGATATGGAACAACAGACTGGTTCCAAATAGGGAAAGGAGTATGTCAAGGCTGTATATTGTCACCCTTCTTATTTAACTTATATGCAGAGTACATCATGAGGAACGCTAGGCTAGATGAAACACAGGCTGGAATCAAGACTGCCAGGAGAAATATCAATAACCTCAGATATGCAAATGACACCATCCTTATGGCAAAAAGTGAAGAAGAACTAAAGCACCTCTTGATGAAAGTGAAAGAGGAGAGTGGAAAAGTTGTCTTAAAACTCAACATTCAGAAAACTAAGATCTTGGCATCCAGTCCCATCACTTCATGGCAAATAGATGGGGAAACAGTAAAGACTTTACTTAGGGGGGCTCCAGAATCACTGAAGATGGTAACTGTAGCCATGAAATTAAAAGACGCTTACTCCTTGGAAGGAAAGTTATGACCAATTTAGACAGCATATTGAAAAGCAGAGACATTACTTTGACAGACATTACCACAAAGGTCCATCTAGTCAAGGCTATGGTTTTTCCAGTAGTCATGTGTGGATGTGCAATTTGGACTATAAAGAAAGCTGAGTGCCGAAGAATTAATGCTTTCGAACTGTGATGTTGGAGTAAACTCTTGTGAGTCCCTTGCACTGCAGGGAGATCCAGCCAGTCCTTCCTAAAGGAGATCAGTCCTGGGTGTTCATTGGAAGGACTGATGTTGAAGCTGAAACTCCAATACTTTGGCCACCTGATGTGAAGAGCTGACTCATTTGAAAAGATCCTGATGAAAGATGGAAAGCAGGAGGAGAAGGGGACGACAGAGGATGAGATGGTTGGCAGCACCGACTCAATGGACATGAGTTTGGGTAAACTCCAGGAGTTGGTGATGGACTGGGAGGCTTGGCATGCTGCGGTCCATGGGCTCACAAAGAGTCAGACATGACTGAGTGACTGAACTGAACTGAACTGATATATTTTTGAAGAGGAGAAAGAATAAATAAAAAATTAAGTATTTTTGATTAGACAATAGTCACCCTGCTTATTTAACTTATATGCAGAGTACATCATGAGAAACGCTTGACTGGAAGAAACACAAGCTGGAATCAAGATTGCCGGGAGAAATATCAATAACCTCAGATATGCAGATGACACCACCCTTATGGAAGAAAGTGAAGAGGAGCTAAAAAGCCTCTTGATGAAAGTGAAAGAGGAGAGTGAAAAAGTTGGCTTAAAGCTCAACATTCAGAAAACGAAGATCATGGCATCCAGTCCCGTCACTTCGTGGGAAATAGATCAGGAAACAGTGGAAACAGTGTCAGACTTTTTTTGGGGGGGGACTCCAAAATCACTGCAGATGATGACTGCAGCCATGAAATTAAAAGACGCTTACTCCTTGGAAAAAAAGTTATGACCAACCTAGATAGTATATTCAAAATCAGAAACATTACTTTGCCAACTAAGGTCCATCTAGTCAAGGCTCTGGTTTTTCCTGTGGTCATGTTTGGATGTGAGTGTTGGACTGTGAAGAAGGCT
>SJYX01014578.1:238633-260612 GCA_006410675.1 Oreotragus oreotragus
TGAAGGAGATCAACCCTGGGATTTCTTTGGAAGGAATGATGCTAAAGCTGAAACTCCAGTACTTTGGCCACCTCATGAGAAGAGTTGACTCATTGGAAAAGACTGATGCTGGGAGGGATTGGGGGCAGGAGGAGAAGGGGACGACAGAGGATGAGATGGCTGGATGGCATCACAGACTCGATGGACGTGAGTCTGAGTGAGCTCTGGGAGATGGTGATGAACAGGGAGGCCTGGCATGCTGCGATTCATGGGGTCTCAAAGCATCGGACATGACTGAGCATCTGAACTGAACTGAACTGAAGAATTACAAAGAAAAATGAAAGAACAAAAGGAATTTGGAATTATTGGTTTCATATTAAAATAATAAAAAAATTTAATAATGGCTGTCTATATGCTAAAAGAGTACTTTTATACTTTTATGCATTACTTAATTTTTATAATGATTTATTTATATAAGAAATTGTTTAATTTCCTTTTTCATAAGGAAAATTAGAGTAAATATAAAAGTAAATGAATTTTTTAAATCTCAGTGTCATGGTTTTCTATGGGGTTGAAGTTATCCTAAAACAGGATTATTTTCTAAGAACAGGAGGAGTTTCACTGATATGAAGAAACTTAAGGAAACAAATCAAGACAACAGATTATTGCAAAACTGCCAAAACAAGAAAACCTTCGTAAACCATCAATTTTGTAACTGAAATTACTAGCTTCAATATTTTTACAGTTTATTCATTGCAATAGTTCCACACTATGATGGTGCTAAATAGTGGCTCTTAATCTTACAAATATTTCAGTTTCATCTTGCTCTTACTTGAACCTAGAAACAAGCACCACCTTTGAATCCTAAGAACCAATGTAGTGATTTGCTTACAAATGTTTAGCAACCAGTTCTGTATGTGTGCTTATTGGAAGAACAGGAGCCCTAATTTGTACTATTTTTCCATTTCTAACATGTAAGTACTTTCATTGTGGCTGATTTTCCAAAGGTGGGAAGAGATAAGCCAAATAGGCTCCCAGGAATCAGTTTAAACCACATTAAGCCAAGTGTTCCATCACCATCTACTTCATACATTTAACCTCCTCTTCTATCATTTCATACGGAACTCTTTGCTCAAGCTAAATAAGAACATCCTTTCCATGCTGGCCTTGTTCTTTGTTTCCATGATGCTTCCCTCACTGGAATTACAGGACAATCATCTCTGTCTAGATTGTACCCACCAGCCCATATATTAATATTACCAATAGTTTTACACTGGATTCAGATTCACCTCATGTCACATGATAAAGTTTCCTTTGCTCTCCTATTTCTCAGTGATGTTTTCTTCTTCAGAACCCTTCCAGTTTATATTCTTAAACACTCTTGAGTTAGCACTAAGATCAGAGTCTACATACAGCACACCAAACAGCTACAGACCATGCCCTTATAAAGTAAATAAATTTTAAAATAAATAAATAAGAATATCTTAAAAATATGTACTTTTGAGATATTAATCAGGTACTCACAGCAATTTATACAAGAACTGAGTTATTAAGAAGACTGCTAAGAGAACAGCACATAACAGATGACTTGAAGTCTTCAGAGGGATCTTGTGTTCTGCCTCTGTGTGGTATATACCTTATTTCTGAAAGTATCTTGTGTTCCTCAAGTTCAGGGTATATGTCTATTGCATCGACATTGATTATACCTTGCCTCAGCATTATTTCTGCCTTTAGTATGTTTTCCAGAAGGGAGCTGGAGCTTTAAAAGAATGCCATGATCCGACTTGACCTGACAGAACAACTGATGATACTGATGAGAGAGCAACAGAGACTATGGACGGAAAAGAATGTCTAGAGAGAAGAAGGAAGCCATGTAAGAACGAGGCTGACCCAGAGGCGTGGCCAGAGCGCTAACTGGGGTTGAAGTAGAGAAGACTGGGTAGAACTGTCCATGGAGCTGACCGCCAGGAAGCAGTTACTCAAGCCTGAAGAACAATGACAGCAGATCGGATGGAGAAGGATCTACACCTCTCACCTTTCCATATTCAAAAGCCTAAAGTGATGACTTTCATTTCTTTTCACAAAATCAGCATGCTCAAAAAACTGGGTATTAACAAATTTACATCATTCCACTAATCATAATGAACCAAAAAGATTAGGGACAATAGTAGAGTTTTAAACAATTAATATTTATAGGCATCTTCCTCACAAAGATCTATTGATTGACCAAGACAGACCTTCCAACCTCCTCAACACTGAAAATCTCACTTTTATTCCAACCTCTCCAATACTAAAAATCTCACTTTTAATTTTATATTTTATGACTGTATTTAGAATAACAGAAAGGGAGAAGTATTTGGAGGAAAAACACATTATCCATCCTAGGTAGAAAAATCCTGATAGATTATAAAAGATATAAGAAGATACCAATTTGAAATGATTAAGCTTTCTTTCTTCCTTTATTTTCACAGAAACACTTTATATTAAAGTTTAGGTGATATGTAATATGTTCCACCTACATTAGATGGATACATGAATATTATAAATGAAACAAAAACACAATAAGTAAGACTTATTCTTAAGTACAAATTCATATTAGATTTAGCATAATCTATGAATTATGTTTCTTATGGATGCCCTGTAAATGGATGTTGGCAGAATGTGAGATGTTGAGGAACATAAATAACTTAATAGAAGACACCCAGGTAATTTGACAAACTCACCACTTTACCTTTGGTTACACCAAAACAACTGCTTTGAGAACCACTGATATTTGGCCACCTTGCTCAAACCTAGCCTTGGACATTTGCCAGCATCATTCTTCTTTCATGCTAATATCAGAAAAATAGCTCAAACTATCATAACTGTTCAGCACTGAATTAGTTTTATAATTCTTTTCAGAAAAAAAAACTTATTTCTACTACAAAAAATACTTCTTGTATAAAGAATATAAAATTTTAATACCTTTGTAATGAAGCAAATCTTTCTAGCTTCTTTAATTTCCTTAATCTCAAAGAGCTAAATTAAACCTGAAGTGTTAGCGTTACTCGCTCAGTCGTGTCCAACTCTTTGCAACCTCATAGAATATAGCCTGCCAGGCTCCTCTGCCCATGGGATTCTCCAGGCAAGAATACTGGAGTGGAGAACCTATCCCTTCTCCAGGGAATCTTCCTGACCCAGGAATCGAACCAGGATCTCCTGCATTACAAGCAGATTCTTTACCAGGTGAGCAACCAGGGAAGCCCCCAAATCTGAAGACCATCATTATTATAATACCAAATCAAGCTTTCATTTATAAAAACAAGTAACACTCAGATGATCAAAGCATTTTAACACATGCTAAATCTTTCAGAGTGCCCCCTTTCTCAGCTTTTATTTGTATACAGAACAAATTATTAGATTTCTGATACCAATGTCTCAGCAGCAATGATATTTTCCTTAATGACCTAGTGTTGTACTATCAAAACTTTAAAATTTTCCTGACTTCTTCCAGCATTTTCAGTGATAAACTAAAGCTAGAATAAGACGTCCAAGTGAGCTTAACACAGTCTCTTGTCCCCCGAGGGAACATCAAAAAATACCTATCCAGTACCTTGTAAGTTCTGTTACCAAGTCTGAGATGGTTTGATTTCCTTGAGTTTATCTTTTTTAGTTTTCTTTTAGTTTAGACCACTGCTTCTCAAATTTTAGCATACATCACAATTATGTGTAGACCTCATTAAGACACAGATGGCTGGGTCTCAACCTGAGTTTTTGTCTGTGTACAACTGTGGTAGGACCCAAGCATTTGCTTTCTAATGAGTTTCTAAGTGATGGCACCTCAGGTCAAGGGATTACCATTTGAAAGCCACTGACTTAGATAATCATGGTATTCCACTTTAGAGTAAACTTTGTCCTCAGTTAGCTGCATTTGATCAAATGATTCTCAGGGAAAGTTCACAGCAATAGTCAAAATTCCAATTTGAGAATCAACTTTCATCTATTTTTCAGTCTTCTTTTAATAACCCTGCTGGGAGAACATTAAAAATATTCAGCCTAGTCATGAATAAAGACACATTAAGAAACTTAATATTTCTATAAAAGAGGAATCAATGTGTGTACAACATATTGGTTAAAGGTTAACAGCCAGAGGACAGCTATTATCACCTTTTTGCAATAAAGAAATACAAGTGCTAATAGCTTAAAGGACTTACCCAAGTCATTTAAAAACTCTCTATTGATGTTTAGAAGAGGATCTGATCAGCATTCTTAGTTGTTTATTTGTTATAATCACAAATAAGTGGGGTATTTGTTATATCCCACTATAATAACCCCACTATAATGCTGCCTGCTCTTGGATGACAAAATCTCCCTATTTCTTCACATTGATACTTAAGACACAGTTTTAGAAAAATATATGTTTTTAATATACATTTAAAATGGAAATTTACCTAACAGAAAATAAAAATATATATGACTCTCAGTCATGCATATTATTATGAATAGATAATGAGTGAAATTGCTATGATAAATGCACTTGCTTGCCTGGGACCTATAAATACACAAGGTCTTAAACAAAAGAATAAGAACAAATTTATCTTCACAAGGTGTTAGCCAAGGAACTGCCCAAGACTATGAACACCTTACACTCACTCCCAACCATGTCTCCAAGGAGCTTTTATGAAAACTAGACCACCTTCTGGACATAAGAAGCCTCATCTGTAAAAGGAAGACTATTGGACTTGATGAGGTCTAAATTCATTCAAGCTCTAAAGTTTACAGTTCACATAGAAGTCCAGTGGGCAAAAATTTGTTCCCTTTGCTTTTTATTTTTCTTTTTTAATTATAGATTTCAATTAGATAAAAAGCAAATCTTTAAAAATGTCTTACTCTGACCACATACCTAAAAAACAGAATCACTGCATTTCGCTGCAGTGAAATTACTGGTCCCAAAGGGAAGCAAACAAATACATAATCTGTTAAAGTTATTGCACACTATACAAATGATAAAGAACAAATGTATAATAATTTTTAAAATCCCACATGAGTTGTTTACTGTTTGTTAACGTTAATGGGTAAGTTTATTTCTTTTTCTAGTAAACCATCAAATGCTATTTTATTTTATTATTTTTTTTAATTTTTATTTTTACTTTATTTACTTTACAGTACTGTATTGGTTTTGGCATACATTGACATGAATCCGTCATGGGTGTACATGAACTCCCAAATGCTATTTTAAAATATGGCCTTGNACTGTTTGTTAACGTTAATGGGTAAGTTTATTTCTTTTTCTAGTAAACCATCAAATGCTATTTTATTTTATTATTTTTTTTAATTTTTATTTTTACTTTATTTACTTTACAGTACTGTATTGGTTTTGGCATACATTGACATGAATCCGTCATGGGTGTACATGAACTCCCAAATGCTATTTTAAAATATGGCCTTGCTTTTCTTCTCTCTCAGTCTGTCTCTCTCCCAAACACATGTGCTCTTTGTTTTCCTCCATTATGTCAACTTCAAAATAATTATGCAAAAAGGTTGAACTGAAATTACAGTCAAGGTTTGATTGCAACTCCAATCTCAGCAAAAAAAAAAAAAACCTCCAATTGCTAAATTTAGACATCTGGGTAAACTTCAATTAAAGATGCTCACCAGGAGTCAAATAACTCAAATATTTATTAAGGATGTAATATCACCATTATGTAAATAGACAGCATTATCTCAAAACAATAATTTCAAATGTATTTTATGAAAACCATCAAATTGTTCTATCCTCTAAATAGATACATGAACATTTCATTTAGCTTTTATTTTCAAAGTAGCTTATCTATTTGTGCACTCTAAGGACAGAAAATAATCTTTTCATATAAAAAGGTTTTTCAAATCTAAATATTAGTCACAGATACATGAGACTAAAATATGCAAAATAGATGACTTCAAAATAGTCACCAACCTCCATTTATTTGTATCATGTTGATGCCTGTTGACTGATCNCCACAAATGAATACAAGTTGTGCAAGAAAAAAGTTTTAATACTATGTGTGTGTGTGTGTGTGTGTGTGTGTGTGTGTGTGTGTGCTCAGTATGGCTCTGAATTAAAAAATATACACATAGCCATAATAACTGGAAACTCTGAAGAAAGATCCAACTTGAATGCTAAAACCTGGTTCGTTAGCTAGGAAGAGGAGATACACATATCTGTAAGAGGAACATCAGGATGTGAGAGCAGTTTAACAGAGCTAAATTTTCAGTTTCTATAGTAGGAAGTCAACACACAATATCTGAAACTTGGGGAGATATTCAAAATCAGTTATTTTAGAACCTAGTCAAATAAAAAAGAAAATGACTAAAAAATTTAAGTGGCATCCACCAGGGAGTACAGAACTGTTGCTGGAAAGGATGGACAGGAGACTACAGTTTACATTTTATATATTACATTTTGATTTTTATATCATTTCCAAGATTTATTTTCACACAAGGCACACTTAATTTGTAAATTAAAAATCCATAGCTACAAAGAATTCACGATTTACTTCTAATAGCATTAAAGTTGCATTATTTGAAAAACTGTATGTCACAGTATAGCAAAAACTATGGAGATTTTTATATCTTTTTATTGTTATTCCAATTATGACAATTTATTTTGAGGAAACAATTCAATAAAGGGAAATGCTATTTATTTTAGCATTATAGATTTATATATAAAAAATAACTGTACAGTATTGATGACAAGCAAATATGTTAAAATCCACAAATTCAAACTATATGGAAAATATACTAATCATTTGAGAAGACAATATTTAACTAATTCACTATTTAGAAAGTGGTAAAAGGAAATAATCAAGTATCTAATATGTTTCTCCCATATAAAACAAATGTTTAACAAAATACTTGACTAATAGCCTCAAAAGAGACAACCATATATTATGTGCCAGCTGATAAAAGATACAACACATATAAATTGTTTTTGCCAAAAGTAACAAGCTTCAATCAGATCAAGCCATACCAATAATCTAGTTTTAAACAGATAAATTGCAAGAATGAAAATTAATAGGAAAAGTAATCTAAGATTTAAAGATACTAAGGAGATACATCAAAATAAATACAATGTTTTGACTTTATTTGAATACTGATGTAAACAAACTCATTGTAAATACACTATCATATAACTAACAAAATTTGAATATGGACATGTTATCAGATAATATTAATGGGTTATTTCTAATGCATTTTTAAGATAAGATAATACAGTAGGTAGGTTTAAAAGTGAATCCTTACCTTTTAGCAATATATGCTGCTATTTTTGCAGCATATTCTTGGAATACATTTATAATATTCTTAGAATATTTTCTATGTAAAATAATTGAAATGAAATATAGGATTTGTGCTTCACTTATAATATTAAAAATTAATGCACAAACCAAGTAGAATTTCAGATATTTCATCAAATATGAAATCTAATTAACAATTCAAACCAAATGAAATCGTATTTCTCTCTTTCTTTCCTCGTTATTCACTTCTTTTCTCTCTTTTTTATACTTATTCTCTATATTCATATTTCATCTTCTTTTTTCATATTATTTACCTTCTTGCTCCCTATTTCTTTGTCAAATAAATTTACCTATAAAGAAATTTCATTGTGGAAGTGCATTATGGATGTCCAAGTTTAGTACCAAACTTCAGAAATTTGGGTCTGTTAGTAGCAAAATTCAAATTTAACAGTAAATGTAGTATGGTCTTTTTCATAGTCATCTCCTGATACATACATAAAGACTTAATCACAATAGTAACACCAGAATTTTCACATGGTCCAACTGTTAAATAGCTCAGCATAATAAATTTAGCTGTTTTCACATGAACCACTGATGCACAAAAATAATTTCCTTCTAATCAGTAATAATGACTATATACCCAATGAGTCACCGTTACACTTTAAGAAGAAGACTGTGCTAATGTGTGAATAATTATTGACCTGATTAAGTGCCCAATCTTGCTCTCAGGAAAAAAAAAAAAAAAGCGCACATCATTTAACAATTCAGCTGTATATTGTCTGTGTGATAAGAGCAAGAGGTAATTTGGATAACTAATCCACCAGCTAAATTCCATGAGGCAGTTCCCAAACATAGATGATTTTCATCTCCCTTAAACATTTCAGGAACCTACATTTTTCTCTGTTTTGTGTCCTTAATGTGCTGCCAACTATTTTCCTTTTTTTTTTTTTCCCTAGAGGCAAGGGGAAAAAAGAATTAGAGAAAATGAAGTAGATGATAGGGTTTTATCTGTCTCTCAGTTGAGAGGGCTTGGAGTTCAGAGAAAAAGCTATTACTAGTTAGTGCTACAGAACATTCCTCCACAAGGCCACTTTTCAATGCCATTAGAAAGGTAAGCCTTTTTTAGAAAGAAATATACAGATTCCAGCTATTTAGCAAAAACCAAGTTGGAGTGTGATAAAGAGCTAGAAGCTGTTATTTGAGGGATTATAGTTGTCTCTGATCAAATTGTTACTTGTTTGTTTCCCTAAGATTATCTGCCATTAAGTACAAAGAAAGAGCAGTTTTGCTCTCCTGAAATGTCTTAACATTGTTAATCAGATCAGCGGTATAAAGCAGGAAAGAGGACTACAGTCTAGAAAAGATGCAAAGTTTAGCGAAAGAGCGTGTGAGATCTGAATGCTATGTTATTAACCACTGGGTAAATAGACTGGGTCAGAAAAGCTTTCTGAAAAATTAAAACTAGAAATAGCTTGGATTCTGCAGCAAATCTCTTGGGAAAGCATAATAACAAGTTTCATTAGTATATACCACTATTTAAATTTTTCAGTTCTGCTGGGAGAAGGGGAATTAGTACAGCAAAGCAATGTCCTTTCCTTCAAAGGAGACATTTGTTTATGACCCAAAATGAAACTGTCTATCACCCAAACTACACTGGAGCTAATAACAATAGAGAGTATTCCCACATAAGCATAATAACAAGTTTCATTAGTATATACCACTATTTAAATTTTTCAGTTCTGCTGGGAGAAGGGGAATTAGTACAGCAAAGCAATGTCCTTTCCTTCAAAGGAGACATTTGTTTATGACCCAAAATGAAACTGTCTATCACCCAAACTACACTGGAGCTAATAACAATAGAGAGTATTCCCACAGCTAACATTTAACCAAAACAACTTTAATGATCCTCATAAGCAACACAGGGACCTTTCAGGAATAACTGAAAAATAACTACAACTCTAAGAAGGGTAGAATATTTTCACTGAAAGATGCATTTAGACATAATCAAGTGGAAAACAATAAGAAAACTGGAGCCATCTTTTTGCTTTGTGGGGGTGGGGGAGAGTAATGCGGTTTGTGTAGCAGTTATGCCCATTTCAAACCATTCACTTTCATTTTAAAGGGAAGTGTGAGAATAAGCTACCTCAAGATACCTCAATCTATCTTTGAATCAATGAAGTAATATTGAGTTTTGGTGTCATGAGGCCAGTATTTCTATAAGTTGTTTGCACCTTAATATTAACTCCAGACTTTAATCATTTAAACTTTCAACTTCTTCCTTATGGAATGGTATTCTCTTTCTTCACGCCACGAGAATACCGAGTTCCTCACTGTATTATATCACTGAGCCACTGAGAAGGTTCTGCTCACTTCAGACTGTAAATAATATTTCTATGCTATAGCACCAAATAATAATTATTCTTCATTCAGATGACTCTTGATCATTACTAAAATGAGCATATAATGATCATTATGCTCTGTTTAGAGAAGCAAATCATAACTTTCATCCCAAATGATTAAAATGTAAAGCAGCAATAAATAAGAATAATTTGGGTTATCAGGAAAATTTACTGGCCTGAAATCATTATAGTCCATTAGAGTATATAAATTACTGCTATATCAACATAATAACACTTATTGTAATGTTTATTCAACATAGATTTTTCCATCTCTAAAGAGACAATATGATATTTCTTCTTCTGAAATAGACTCATCCATATTTGGCCAGTTTGTATCAGGCAAAATGAATTCTGAATGGTGCAAACATAGTGTTAGATGAAGATATTCTAATGTTTCTGTTCCAGAGGTGAAGTTTATGTTTCTCTTGGATTAATTCAATACTGCAGAATGTGGGTTATAAATACTCATAAATAGAGAGGATTTTACTAGTCTTCCCCTGTCTTCTCTGCTCTGAGCCCCTTCTTCAGAGTTGCATGTCAAGAGAACTAAAATAGTTATCCTGCTTTCCTGCCCAGTTGTGTCTCTAGATTCAGATAGTTCATAAATAATATCTCATCTCTGAAAGAAAAATATATCTCCCTTATTGATACTGCATTAATGTTTTTTGTTCCCCATTAGGTGGAATCACTAACTTGATGAAGTTTGTTTTCATGGTGCTACACAGAAATAAGAGGTTACGTCCTACATCTCCTCCTAAAGGCCAGAGTAAGTATGAGACTCCTATGTGAAGACATATTTTCAGGAACAGCAACATTTAGTGCAGTCTAGAGCAAGCAAGTTGGGAGAAGTGTTGTTTTCAAACACACTAAATTATCTGACTCTTTGTGACCTTATGGACTATAACACACCAGGCTCCTCTGTTCTCCACTATCTCCTGGAGTTTGCTCAAATTCATGTCCATTGACTCAGTATTGCTATTTAACCATCTCATACTCTGCCATCCCCTTCTCCTTTTGCCAGAGGGAAAGTATGTCAGTTTGAAGAAAAAAAAAAGAAGAAGAGCCTTCCATTGCACTTTTATTTAGGATAAGGTATTCGCTTGTGATGGTAAGTCAGGATCTTCAAAAAATACTGCTTGCTCCACTTACTTTTGTGAAATTTAAAATTAGAGAAATAATGAAATTAAAACTGTGTTTTAAAAAACTCACCAGAAATACTGACTTGGGTATATGAGAAGTGGAGAAATAAAAATATTATGCCATAAAATCTATGCTCAAGAAGAGTCTTACTGCAGTGTGAACCTTCTTATTTACCAAGAGAAAGGAAGGAAAAGTAGAATTCTCATCATCAAAATTTAGAATGCTCGTCTGACCAAAGACTATACTTTCCTATACAGGAGAGCTGAAAGGAAACAGTAGTGGAGTAATTCATTCTCTGGATAAACACAGGGGTTTTTCTTTGAATAGGGGCAGAGAAAAACATGAGTGTGGGTCTTTCGAAAATATATAACAACTAAAACAGTCATTGTATGGTCTTTGCTTTAATCCGTATGACCACATTTCTTTAATATGAGCTACTGTGAAATAAATCTCTCTTTAGCTACTTCTGGGCCTCCTAAACTGTGTATATATTTCTCTACAGAAAGCAAATTTTAAGACAATTAGAGATTCAAACTGAGAAGAATAATCTCACTGATCTAATAGCTAAAATTTTTCCCTTCTTCTATTGCAGACTGTTGTCCTTTGGTCATTGGTTTTTTTGTTTGTTTGTTTTTTTTTTTTTGTATTTATTTATTTTTTTACACAAACTCCCAAACATGAACCCCCCTCCCACCTCCCACCCCACATCATCCCTCCAGATCATCCCCATACACCAGCCCCAAGCGTCCTGCATCCTGCATTGAACATAGACTGGCAATTCATTTCTTACATGATAGCATACAAATTTCAATACTATTCTCCCAAATCATCCCACCCTCTCCCTCTCCCTCTCCTTCTCCCTCAGAGTCCATAAGTCCGCTCTACACATTTTGGCTACTTTTCTCTAGTTGCAGCAAGCAGGTGCTACTGTCCAGCTGCAGAGCAGAGGCTTCACTCTGTGGTGGCTTCTCTTGCTGAGCACGGGCCCTAGGGCGCGTGGGCCTCAGCCGTTGTGGCTCCCAGGCTCTGGAGTGCCGGCTCAATATTTGTGCTGCACAGACTTAGCTGCCGTACAGCATGTGGTATCTTCCCAGATCATGGATCAAACCCGTGTCTCCTGCATTGGCAGGCAGATTCTTTACTACTGAGCCACCAGGGAAGCCCCTGGCCATTCTTATTGACACTTTGATTTTATAAGAAGAAAAAAAAGTTAGTTTTATCACTTCATTGAAACTTTCTGCAAATATTTAGTAGGCAAGAAGATTAGAAGCACAGGCCTAACTGAGCTCAGTTATACAATGTAGAGTTCTATTTTCCATCGTCTCCAACGTCTCTTACAAGCCGAATTCTGTATATATTTAATGAGCACCAACATGTGATGAATGTAGACAGTGCTAGGAGTTACAGGGGTTGAAAAAGATATATATGGAATAGTTTCTTCCCTAGAGAATCTTCAAATCTTTATTAAAGAAGGAATACATAAAGACTTTTTTTTTTAAGTGGGAAATGTTAACATCAAGTGATTTAGGGCACAAGCAAAAAAATTCAAAAGATAAGATTAGAAAAGAACAATTCAGAGAAGACAGAGGACTTGGACTGGACCTTGAAATAAAGTTGGTGAAGGTAGGCCAGGGAAGTAATGTCAGCCAAGACTTGGAGGAAAGAATAAACATCAGACTTTTATTGGAGATTGAGAACTGTATATTGGGAGAAATCGAGAGCTGACAGCAGGAGATAAACATGGATAGCTAGGAGGGCAAAAAAGTAAGTATATAAGTCTCCCTAGATTACTAAGAGTACATAATTTATATATTAAATGTCATGCTGTAAATTCTTACACCGTAAGCTAAGACACTGTTTTGTTTCCACATCTATGAGAGTCTGCAGAAATTGCAGAGGTAAATTTTATTTCCTCTCTACACCAACTGGCAGAGTTAGTCAAAAACCCTGGCAAGCTCTGAAGGTCAAGACATGTTTTACTTTGGCTTGAAAACATTAGCAGCTATTAAAATAATTCTCTTCATTTCATCTGTTACACAATAGACAGGAAACGCATGGGAGAAAAACATATATACCCAAGATCCATTAGTCCTTTCACAGCTGGGGAGAAATGAAACCTTGCTTTATCAAAGTAATTGGCTTATTACATGATACTAGCTTCACTCCAGACCCCTTTTCTCTCTGTGGGCAAATATGTAAGCATTCAGTGTTTTCTATCCCCATGCCTCACTACAGCCCTTTTAAGAATATTTATGCTATACCTCAATAGATAATATATGTATTTTTGCAGCTTAAACTTATTATTATAAGTTTATTGTTCATTAAATTATCATGTGAGTGCCCACTGTATATCAGATGCTCTTATAAAGTACAAGTAACTTTGTAATAAACATGGAGACTAAGGTCCCAGCCACTGTGGAGCATACACACCAGTGTAAGAAGACAGCAGCAAGGAGAAAGTAGACATGATGAGCCCAGGTTGTGGCCAGGGCTGGAGTGGAAATAAACAGGGTCATACGACAGAGGATGATGGGAAAAGAATAACACCTTCTCTTGAACGTGGTGGTCATGGAGGTGATTCCTGAAAAGGTACCCTTGAGTTTTGCTAGAAGAATGTAAGGAAGAAGTAGATAGAAGAGTCAGAAGAATAGCATTCTAAGCCAACAGAGTGATAAATGCAGAAGTCCTAAAGTCTCTGGAAAGAACCAGTGTGTTTAAGGAATAGAAAGCAGACAACGTAGCTTGGTTGTAAGAAAAGGGAGAATGGCAGGCATGAGCTTAGAAGATGGGAAGGAACCCCATTGAAGGGTTTGGTTAGATGAAGGAACTGGGGAGAAAAGAGAGGATCAAGCAAGTAGTTGAGAACTATAGAGGGAGAAAGGAAAATAGCCTTTCACAAGGTTAATTTTTTTTTCCTTTCTTGACAAACATATTCTCCCTAGTTTGCCAGTTTCTTAAGTAAGGGATTTTCTTTTTAATTAGCTACTTTAAACTATAAAAAGTCAAATCAAAAGTTTTATTTTCCCTCTCTCTGGACTTTCTCCAAGAATGTATATACAAAAGAATGTCAATAGAAAACTTTCAAATTGTCAACTAAATTTGACAAGTGCTTATTAGTCACTTACCCTTTGTTTTATTATTCCTGGCACTGTAGATACAGAAGAAGGCAGAAGACATGGTTCTTACCCTCAGAGAACTTATAACCTATTTGAGAAGACCTGTATAAATGCAAAGACTAGAGAGCAGTGCTATCACAAATCTCTAAATAACCAGAAGGAATTAGAGCACAAGTTGTATGTTTAATTTCTTGAAGTTGTGGAACAATATAGAACCACCGTGGATTCCTCCAAGAATACTGTGTGAAGTAGTTGAGACAAAGCCTAGCTATAAAAGAAGGGAGATGAATTTCTAAATAAGTGATAACAGTCACAACGTTGGGCTTGAGTCTTGGGTTTCTAGGGAAGAACAGAGACTGCAGCTGAGTGTTTAACTGGAGCTGAGAAGAAAGATTAACAATGCTTAGGCAAGAAAAGACAAAGTAATAGTTTATACAACCATATTGAAAACTGTATCCAAGAGTTGCCAGAAAGCTACTGGACTGTTAATCATCTGTATAAAAGTGGAATTTTTTTATAAAAAAAATATACAACAAACACATGTAGCTCTTCTCATGTGAGAAATACGTTAAAGAAGTTTTCTTGAAATCCTTACAGAAACTCTCCAAGATAGATCATATTAGATGAGATGGTTAGGCTGCATCACCAACTCCATGGACATGAATTTGAATACACTTCAAGAGATAGTGAAGGACAGAGAGGCCTGGCATGCTGCAGTCCATGGGGTCTCAACATCAGACAGATTAGCAACTGAACAACAACAATGCAGATCATTAACCTCAGGTAACAGATAAAACATTGGGGCACATAAGGTTACCTGACTTGCTCACTGTCACCATATAATCTCTCATAAAACCAGATAATAAAACCCACAAAATATCTCTTGTTGCCCAAACTTTCAACATCATCAAATATTATAATAGATGTGCCTATTCTATGAGCAAATGTGATACAAAAAAAAAAAAGGGACCAGACATGAACATCAGGTAGGTTTTGGTATTGTGAGCCTATATCTCGGGGCTAACAGTGAAATTGGGGAGGAAAGCATAAAGCTAAAATTTCTTGTAAAGGATGACTGTCCAGGCTTTGGAAAATATACATGTAATGAGTGAAAGAAGAAATAACATCAAATAGTTCACTTAGGAAATGGGGAGGATAATAGTATAGTTGGCACAAATATAGAACTTGGACAGGAGGGTTAATTAGGGGTGAAAAATGATAGTTTTCTGAACAGAGTTTAAGATGTAAAACCTTTGCCAGGAAGGTATTCATAGGCAGTTGTAAAGCAGATAGCAAATCAAATCAATTTAGAACTTCATGCCAATTAGATTTCAAATCAAAGTAACTTTTCTATTGTTGTTTTTCTTCACTTTAAATTTGACTGCAAAGAGTGAGATACAGAAGAGAGCCCAGTTTAACTTCAGGTGAGTAAATCTAGCAGCTGCGTCTGACTGGTCATTCTCAGAGCGATGGAGCCAACTTCCATAGTTAGCTTGAAATTTTGTCCAAACTGAGCTGCCCATCTGCTCTGTAGACTAATAGTGCTGCTGTTCACAAAAAAGAAGGTATCTTGGTCACTTATGACCGGACTTGGGAGGCAGACATGCAAGAAATGATGGATGACTTCACCTCAGCAGAGTGTAGAGTGAAAGTAGCGGGGAGCAAAGGTGGGAGAGCAGGGAACGCACCAGAGACTGAGACAAAGGCCAGGGTTCCCTTAATTAATTTTTTGGTCCTTTATGACTTCATCTTCTTGTCTTGCGGGTTAACCTCATTGAGACCCTCCATCACACGTTGATTTTAATTCTGATATTCCACAGTAATGATGCATAAGGTAACCACATACTAAATCTGCTATTCTTCTCTCTCAGAAGACCCATGGCAACAGGTTCCAACTGGTGTTGAGATGGCCTACCCCGAATCAGAGGAATGGTGATTTCCATTTTTCAAGGGAACTAATTTGCCTATAATCCTCTTCTCACCATTTTTATTTTCCTTCTCATAGAGAGAAAAAATGGGGTTTACAGAAACTTAGTTGTATGTTAACCCTGAAAATGAATCTGTTTAAACCTTGATCTGGCAAGATTGCCATAGAAAAGATATTACAATATAGAGTCAGAAACATTTATCCTTCCTCTCAAGCCACGGAGGCCATATTTTCCACAGTTCATGGAGAAAATCAAGTCAAATAAATCTTGAACATCCACTCCACTTTCACTATAGCAATCAACAATGAATTTACAAACAATAATCTCAATAAAGACTCAGGGCACAAACCTAGAATTATTCTATTTTACTGATGTAACCTGCAGTAATGCAGATACTCTGGGACCTAAACATTGAATTTCTGACTGTTCTTTTTTAAGATATGTATTCTATAAGAGAAAAAGCAAATCTTGCCCTACCTGGGATATATGTAACAATTTACATCTGCCTAATAATAATATATCACTTTGTATAATGCAAATAAAATTGATAAAACTGTGGATTCATAGGTTGTTTTTTAAATATTGCAAGAAAGAAAATAGCTAACTACAGTCAGCAATTCTCAAATCACTTCATTGTAAAAATTTGTGTGTTTATTTGTTCACTTGTTTGTTTGTTTTCAGTCATCCAGTAAAAGAGTGTGGGAAAACCTTGCAGTTTC
The DNA here is from genome assembly GCA_006410675.1 of Oreotragus oreotragus. Lineage (NCBI taxonomy): Eukaryota > Metazoa > Chordata > Mammalia > Artiodactyla > Bovidae > Oreotragus > Oreotragus oreotragus. The sequence continues at coordinate 255,168 of SJYX01014578.1, forward strand.
ACAAAGCCATATTTGATTTTCTATTGGCTCCATAGATAGCCTGCCATAAAAATACAATGTACAAAAACATCAGGCTATTATTTTATACCTGAAAAAACAACTAACTATTCAATTCTGTGAAACATATTCAACAGACAAGTGTTTCCTTTTGTACTGACTTGCAGTAAATTTGGCATTTCCTTTCTGAAACAGCTTTCAGGTTTTTCAAAATGGGTGCAATTTGAAGTCACAAATGCTTTATGTCTTTAGAAAATGTTTACAAAGAACCAGTCGTGAGACTGTGCTATTCACAAAAGCAGAACATAGTTTTTCTAAAAGATAATATTCCTTAATCTCTGGTGGCAGTCTTTGTCTGACAAATTCACGCATTTAGCATCTGGTTTAAGCTAAATAATACTATAATAACAATACCAGAGTCCTTCCATTTTAAGGAGGCTGAAAGCAACTTGGTCTTCAGGATTATTAACAGCTCTACAGGCACCCAGTCAGTAGTAAGGATGCTGAGCCTAAGGATGTCCTCCTAGCTTATCTTCTAGAAAAGTGAAATTTGTTCAGTTGTGTCTGACTCTTTGCGACCCCATGGACTATACAGCCCATGGAATTCTCTAGGCCAGAATACTGGAGTGGGTAGCTGTTCCTTTCTCCAGGAGATCTTCCCAACCCAAGGATCAAACTTTCTAAGCATATGTGAAAATAACTCACATTCAGGTCAGCTAAGTCTCTAAGTATCATACAGAAAATTTTCTTTCCTGGAATAGAGTGTGTGCTTGTGTGCATGTGGAGAGGGTATTAAAAATATCTTCTGAATAATTTACAATCACTCTTTGTTATTGTTTTGCTGTCAAATGATGCTAACAGATCCACTCAGATAAATTAACTTTCTTAACTAGATTGGTTCACTTGTTGGGAACAGCATTAAAACAAAAAGCTTACTACAATAAACTTCCATCAGACATATAGATTATTATATCATTTTGTAGTCTATCATTTTGTTTGCATATTAACAAGCATTAAACAGTGATCAGGCTTATTTTTTTTCTTTCTTTTCACAGAAATATTCATTATCCTGCATTCTAACATAGATTGGTGCATAAGAGGGTAAAAAGTCTTATAGTTTCTATCCTAGGTCATATGTGCTATGTGTTAATTGATAGAAAACTTGCTGGTGAGTATAATATCTGAGAAAACTTGAATAAAATTAGATATGTTAACAATTGTTTTTTTCATCTTTTAAATTCGGATGAAACTGGCCTTGTTTCCAACTTCAGGAATACATCTTGATAGAACTAAGCCAGTCATGAAATCTCCATTCCCCTTTCAATAGCCGGTTTTAGCAAGGGCATTTAATATAATTCTGGCCAATAAAAATGAAGCAAAGTCTTCCGAGGACTTCCGAGGAAAGTTTCTTTACTAATATAAATGAGGACATATATGTTGACATTGTAATATTTGTATCTAAGGCCTAGACACAGCTGCCATTCTGTAAAATCATAAAGGAGTACAGGTGAGGACAAGTCAGTGCAGTCCCCAGCCCTTCCCCAAAGGCTTCTCCTACTTTTTATCAGTAAACACAACTGGATAAAGAAGAATACAAAATATCTTATGGAAGATTGCTGGATTTTCAAAGATCATAACCCACCTATTAGGGTAAGTGCTATATAGGGTTATGTGATAAAAGGTGTTCTGACCCAAGCCTGTTTTGTGATTGCTTTGCGATTTCTGACTAGGAAGTCAGAATGGGCACACTGTTGGTTGATGAATCTTACAGTCCATGATAACTGAGTGCTCCCAACTGTACAAAGTCATAAACTGGCATGAGCCAAAAAGAAATATATCCTAAAGCACAAACAGTATATCTAGGACTGCAATGAAGTCTAAAGAATTTAGGTGAGTTGCACAAATAAGTGGTCCAGATCTCCACAGCACCTACTATTTTTACCTCTATGTCTCTTTCTTAGCTCACACCTATGGCTTCATAGAGAGTTCCCTATGATCACCTATCAGAGGAGGAAAAACACAAGTTTGGTTCATGGACTGACTGTCTGACATACAAGTCCAAGATGAACAACGACTGTTACTGAACTGCAGCCCCTGTAAGGAGTAACCCTGAAAGACAAATCAAGGCACAGAGCTTCCTGCTGTATACTTGATCAGCTGCTTTTTGTAAAAATAAAACTGTTCCATGATAAGGATTTGCACAGGTTCATGGGCAGTGCCTCACCACCTAACTGGTTGGTCAGCAATGTGAAGAAGCAAGATGGGAATTTTAAGAACAAGTGGACTAGGGAAATGACATCTGCAGGGATTACATACCAAATACCATTCATAGTCAGAAAGTGATGAAGTAGACCTTGGCTGTAGGTGATACATTGGCTTAGAAATAACACCCTGCAAGAACAGAGAAATATCCTTCAAGATGCTTAACCCAATGACCACTGTACGCTACAGTATCCCATTAGAAAGAATGCATGGGTTCATGAACAAAGATGGAAAATTAGGAGTGACATCACTCATCTTACTCATCTTTAGCCTCAACAACCAATTTGAAATCAGTGCTTCCTATCCTCTCAAATTTGGTTTCATTAAAGCTGGAAAGACTGATTTCCAGAGAGATGATTCTTCCACGTTGGATACAGTAGGAGTCCAGCTTAAAAAACAAACAAACCAAACAACAACAACAACAATAAAAACACATCTGCTACCAGGTTGAGACACTTATTCCAGTAGATCAGTAGTCAAAGAAAGGAGCTGTCATACCAGTGGAAAAAAGTGATCCTGCACATAACTAGAGATAAGATTACTGCTACAAAATGAAGTCTGGGAACAATATGTTATCACTGGGGTATCTACACTAAGTAGAACAGCTTTGCAAGCTGGAAATAGAAAGTAACTATTGGAGCCTGGAATGTGGTAGCAGAGCTAGTTCCCTGTAATGAACCACATTAGGCAATAAGAATCACAATGGCAATTGAAATCTAGTAAACCAAAATTTGCTTCCCAAATTTTCTGGACTTTAAATCTCTCAGAGCTCATAAATAATCCTAGAAAAGGAACAGTAGCGACCAAGAGGCACGCCTGAGATTTTATTTCCTATAAACATTGAAAAAATGGAGAATCTAGTAAGATTTTTTTATTTAGAAAAACATTGAGATATAACACTTAGGGGATTTCCCTAATGGGCAAGACAGTAAAGAATCATCCTGCAATGCAGGAGACTCAGGTTCGATCCATAGTTTGGGAAGACCCCTGGAGAAGGGAATGGCAACCTACTACAGTATTCTTGCCTGAAGACACATAGAGGATCCTGGCAGATTACATTCCAGGGGGCTGCAAAGGGTTGGGAACGACTGAGTGACTAACTTTTTTTATTATAAAACCTTTATTCTCTCTATATATTATCATGTTAAAGAACATATTCTTACCAATTATCTGTCTAAATACCATTATTTTAGATAGTTCAGTTCAGTCAGTTATATCCAATTCTTTGCAACCCCATGAATTGCAGCATGCCAGGCCTCCCAGTCCATCAACACACAGAGTTCACCCAAACTCATGTGCATCGAGTCAGTGATGGCATCCAGCCATCTCATCATCTGTCATCCCTTTCTCCTCCTTCCCCCAATCCTTCACAGCATCAGAGTCTTCTCCATTGAGTCAACTATTCACATGAGGTGGCCAAATTATTGGAGTTTCAGCTTTATCATCATCAGTCCTTCCAATGAAAACCCAGGGCTGGTCTCCTTCAGAATGGACTGGCTGGATCTCCTTGCAGTCGAAGGGACTCAAGAGTCTTCTCCAACACCACAGTTCAAAACGATCAATTCTTCGGTGCTCAGCCTTCTTCACAGTCCAACTCTCACATACATACACGACCACAGGAAAAACCATAGCCTTGACTAGGTGGACCTTAGTCGGCAAAGTAATGTCTCTGCTTTTGAATATACTATCTAGGTTGGTCATAACTTTTCTTCCAAAGAGTAAGCGTCTTTTAATTCCATGGCTGCAGTCACCATCTGCAGTGATTTTGGAGCCAAAAAAATAAAGTCTGCCACTGTTTTCACTGTTTCCCCATCTATTTCCCATGAAGTGATGGGACCAGATGCCATGATCTTCTTTTTCTGAATGTTGAGCTTTAAGCCAACTTTTTCACTCTCCACTTTCACTTTCGTCAAGAGGCTTTTTAGTTCCTCTTTACTTTCTGCCATAAGGGTGGTATCATCTGGTTATCTGAGGTTATTGATATTTCTCCCAGATATCTAGATTCCAGCTTGTGCTTCATCCAGCCCAGCGTTTCTCATGATGGACTCTGTACATTATTTAAATAAGCAGGGTGACAGTATACAGACTTGACATGCTCCTTTTCCTATTTGGAACCAGTCTTTTGTTCCATGTCCACTTCTAACTGTTGCTTCCTGACCTGCATATAGGTTTCTGAAGAGGCAGGTCAAGTGGTCTGGTATTCCCATCTCTTTCAGAATTTTCCACAGTTTATTGTGATCCACACAGTCAAAGGCTTTGGCATAGTCAATAAAGCGAAATAGACGTTTTTCTGGAACTCTCTTGCTTTTTCCATGATCCAGTGGATGTTAGCAAGTTGATCTCTGGTTCCTCTGCCTTTTCTAAAACCAGCTTGAACATCAGGGAGTTCACGGTTCACATATTGCTGAAGCCTGGCTTGGAGAATTTTGAGCATTACTATACTAGTGTGTAAGATGGACACAATTGTGTGGTAGTTTGAGCATTCTTTGGCACTGCCTTTCTTTGGAATTGGAATGAAAACTGACCATTTCCAGTCCTGTGGCTACTGCTGAGTTTTCCAGATTTGCTGGCATATTGAGTGCAGCACTTTCACAGCATCATCTTTTAGGATTTGAAACAGCTCAACTGGAATTCCATCATCTCCACTAGCTTTGTTCATAGTGATACTTTCTAAGGCCCTCTTGACTTCACATTCCAGGATGTCTGGCTCTAGGTGAGTGATCACAACATCATGATTATCTGGGTCATGAAGATTTTTTTTGTACAGTTCTTCTGTGTATTCTTGCCACCTCTTCTTAATATCTTCAGCTTCTGTTAGGTCCATACCATTTCTGTTCTTTATCGAGCCCATCTTTGCATGAAATGTTCCTTTGGTATCTCTAATTTTCTTGAAGAGATCTCTAGTCTTTCTCATTCTGTTGTTTTCCTCTATTTCTTTGCTTTGATCACTGAGGAATGTTTTCTTATCTCTCCTTGCTATTATTTGGAACTCTGCATTCAGATGCTTATATCTTTTCTTTTCTCTTTTGCTTTTTGCTTCTCTTCTGTTCACAGCTATTTGTAAGGCCTCCTCAGACAGCCATTTTGCTTTTCTGCATTTCTTTTCCATGGGGATGGTCTTGATCCCTGTCTCCTGTACAATGTCACTAACCTCTGTCCATAGTTCATCAGGCACTCTATCTATCA